>JAQGBD010001247.1:0-17659 GCA_034698165.1 Punctoribates punctum | reverse complement strand
GAAGTTAAGCAGCGTCGAGCCTGGTTAGTACTTGGGAGGGAGACCACCTGGGAATACTGGGTGTCCTAGACTTTTTTCGCCTTTTCAACTAGATTATTTTTATGTTTAATTTACTTGAAGTTTAAATTCTTAACGAAAATTAAACCAATCGATAAATAATAAAATTAAACGGAATTTATGGCAAAAATCTGTTTGAAATCCTTAATCTTTTCTTCGATTAGTTGTCATTGAAATTGAATTTTGGTTTTTGATAAATAATTTGTAAATAATTGATAACAAAGTCTTCAGATATAATCATTTGATTTGAATTCCATTTTCTTCCATTTTATTTGAAAAACTTTGAAATAGACGTAAAATTTTTTGAGCAAAAAGTCGAACATTTGGTGAGAATAAAGAAATGCCACAAATGTTATGCATCGATGACTTTGAAAAGTATGCTTTGGAACACTTGAGTAAAGCCACCGCCGATTACTACAAGAGTGGGGCCAACGATGAACAGACTCTCAGAGAGAACAGAACAGCTTTTTCACGGCTTAGAATTAGGCCCACATTTCTACGCGATGTCAGTAATCGCGATCTCTCCACAACTATTTTGGGACAACCGGTGACTCTACCGATATGTGCGTCCCCTTCAGCTATGCAGAGGTGACCACAATCTTGAAATTTAAAGAAATGTAAAAAATGTTTCTATTAATAGAATGGCTCATCCAATGGGAGAGTTGGCCACAGCTAAAGGTTTTCCTATCATTTGATTCAAACTTTAATTTGATTCCTATATTGAAAGCCTGTGAAAGAGTGGGAACTATAATGACTTTGAGCACAATCGCCACCTCTTCCATCGAAGAGGTATCCAAAGCGGCCCCCAATGGCCTCAAATGGTTCCAATTATATATCTATAAAAATCGAGACATTACTCGAGAACTCGTCAAAAGAGCTGAAAATTCTGGTTTCAGAGCACTGGTATTAACAGTGGACACACCGATGTTTGGTCAGCGTTTGGCCGACGCTCGGAATAGGTTTCATTTGCCGCCACACTTACGAATGGCGAACTTTGACAAAGGAAAGTCTGCTTCCGATGCCATACAAAACTCTCCAACAAAGGAGAGCTCAGGTCTTAACGAATACGCGCTCTCACTGTTCGACTCATCCATCACTTGGAGAGACGTTGAATGGCTTAAGTCTATAACAAGACTGCCGTTAGTTTTGAAGGGAATCCTTACTCGAGAGGACTCTTTATTGGCCCTAAAATATGGTGCGTCTGCTATACTGGTCTCAAATCACGGCGCGCGACAGTTGGATGGCGTGCCCTCCACTGTGAGCTCTGTTTACTTAGAAAATAAGATAATTAATTAAAACACGTGCTGTTTGTGTCACTCTATCAGATCGAAGCACTACCGGAAGTGGTGAATGCCGTCCAAAATAGATGTGAAGTCTATTTGGATGGAGGCATCAGAACGGGAACTGATGTGAGACAAACATTTTTGACATCTTTTTGATATTTTTAAGACCTAATTCTCAGAGTTCTTAAGTGTCGACAAAACCAAAAGCAAAGCCACACAGACTTCAGATTATATAATAATCGCATTTAAATCACATTTAAATCTCTATTAAAAACATTAGAAATAATTTGAGTCATAAAAACATATTATTATTTCGGATAAAACTTATGATTGATTTAAATGACGGCTAAAAAGTACTAAACATTACTTTTATTAATTGGGTTTTAAATACCATTTAAAGCATTTAAAGTCATAAATATTATCGTCTAATAGGTATTGAAAGCACTCGGATTGGGTGCAAAAGCTGTGTTCATCGGCAGACCTATACTTTGGGGACTCGCTTATGATGTAAGAGGACTTCCGTTGAAATTAAAAAAGTTTGTGTCAATCGCCTATAGTTTACATTCTCTTCTATTCATTCATTAGGGAGTGAATGGTGTGGAGGAAGTGTTTGAAATACTGCGAAAGGAACTCGATATGGCTCTGGCACTGTCGGGATGTGCCAAACTCAATGATATCACTGAAAAGCCATCTCTTATTGTGTCCGAAAATTACTATAAATCTCAACTTTGAACGAATTTCCGATCCTTTCAAATGATATTCCCTTTAAATTAACAAAAAATTTTATTTTTGGATAAAATCTTTTCAATGAATTGCTTAACATTTGAAAATTTTTATTCAAATCGAAATCAATTTATTTCAATAAATAAAAGACATCTCTATTTTGAAAACAGAATTAAATTTTCTAATAAATAAAAAATAAATTAAAAAAATTCTAAAAAACAGACAAACTTTGTGTCAGTCATATTCAGAACCAATTGTGATACTGATGGCACCGGGCGTGGGGTGAGTGTCGTGATACCACTGATTCGTATCGATCAGTACTGTTTGGGAGGAAAGGAATGTATAAAATGTGAGAATTTGGTCATTGGTTTTAAAAAATCAACACTTTTTTGGCAATAATTCATCGAATTATTGACTTTTGCTATAAATCGTAAATTAAGTCAACTCTTGTTTAATGTAATTACAAACAAACAGCGAATTGTGTTTAAATAGTTGAGAGGAATGACATGTAATTCAAATCACGTACTTATTTCGCCGGTTTCTACAGTTATGTTAATGGGTTTGCAGTGGGCCTCACACTCAGGCGGTGGCAACAAATGCCAGCTTTTGCTGCCAGATATTTGAGCTTGCCACGATGGTCTCTGCACATAGTCCAGCTTAAATGCAAATCAAATTATAAGTAATTATATTTTATTAACAGAATATAATGAAAAGCATTCTTTTGTCAACTCTTGCAATAAATTTAGTTTCCGTTAAATAATTACTTTGAATAACATATTTCTCACATAAATTCCCTTAATTTGAATGAAAAAAGTTTTGCGTCCAATGAAACAACTTTTTTACGATCTGTTCATTTCTGAGACTCAATGACTCACTTCTCTCAATGTTTCTGACATTTCTTCACAAAAAAAGTTTTGCATTTTTTGCTCAAAAAAAGATCTAATGATCTGTTAGTAAAATATAGAGAACCGGAAACAGAGAGTCAACAGAGAAATGCTTTGGAAATAGAGATAAAAGTAGGCCTGAGTTGGCCCCGACTCACATGCATGCTGGCACCAATTTCAGAATAGCCCATAAAGATCCAGTCAATGGCACTGGATTCTGAGTCATCCGGTAAAAAATTAGGTCTTTCGTAGTGTTTGCGTAAAATTTTGGCGATTTCTGGATTACAATTACTCCTGAATTGGGAAACAAAATGATTTGAGTTTAATGATAGACTCGTCGCGTGTTTTCCACAAAAGTCCCCAAAAAAGTTAATACATTTAAAACTATTTAACCAAACATAGCTTGAAGTGGGGGCAGAGGGTCAGACATCATAGGGGACAGTGGATACACATACAAAAAGATTACAAAAGTTTTCCGACAGATGAGTAGAACATCCGTTTTTGGCTAAATTTTTGTGCACATCATCGCCAGGAAATTCATTACATCAGGACATTAGGGGACAGTAGTTAGTCATAGAGAGCACAGAAAAAGAGCGCATTCATCCCATTGAACGCAATGATCCACTGCTGAGAGACGTCAACCACCCCTTACCACAAACCTCATGGAAAAAGTGTGCACAGAATAGAAGAGAACAGAATCGGTGATAAATATTTGTTGCAACGAAAGCACAACAAATACACAAAATCTAAACATTTGCTGTGATTTGTGGTTTAGAGGCAAACAAAGAGTGCATTAACTCTATTCTCTATTAACTCCATTAACACTGATTTATAACTTTATTGACATACCATCCGATATACCAGGGCTTAGACTCCGCTCCAATCATCCGAACCCTTTGTTCAGGCATTTCGAAGACTTCACTCAAACGATTAAAATCTGTTTTGAAGGGAAAGAACTGACACTCCTGTTCCACACTCTCGTAAGCGTCTGGAGTTTCCAAATAGATTTTACGGAAGAAATCAAAATTGAATGTCTTAAGAGCTGACCAGTGGTCAGTCGCCCCGCGAACTAGAATGGGTTGACCCGAATACGCGTATTTCCCAAATTCCTCTTTACTCGGGTTCTCCAGAATCGTGAATTGGTTGACATTTCGACAAATATCGCAATTAGTGACCGGACGAGTCATTTCCATAACAAAGTAGTTGTTGGCGACCGCACAACGACTAGAGATGAGGTGATCCCATTGTTTCACATATATTGCCATCAATAACATCAGTAATGAACACAAACTTTGCACAAAACGACTTCTTATAATCGATTTTATCGACAAATAATTGTAAAAATCAGACTCAGAATTGGTCTTCATTTTGACTTTTGGACAGCACTCGACTGTCTTTATAGTTTTGAGGGCTCTCTTCACTCGATCCACATTAAGGTTGTGCTCTAAAACCTTTTTGCGAAGTTTTTTCAACTGAATCTTCAGACAAATTCTGTTGAAATCACAGACATCTTCGCCATCAGAATAAAGTTCTTCAATACTTTTGTTGATAACTAAAGTCTTCATTATTTTCCATAATTTTGCAAAAAGTTTAGTGAAAACACTGAATGAGTGAACGCTTTCTAATCGTCGATCACTTCTGACGGACTGCACGTCAGGTCTGGACTCAGAACTGTTGCTCCGAATGAAATCAATGAATGAATGAATGAAAGAGAGAGACTTTGGAAGCATATGTGCAAAAACAGCCACAACTTGACAAACATTTTTGCACTGCACTACTGGCACCGGCACTCGTCCTAAGCGTAAGTGAAGCCAATAGTAAAGCAAAAACTTTTTGTACGACAATGCAATGCAATGTCACTCCACTTAGACTACCGGTGCTATCCTTCAACGTAAAGTAACCTAAAGTTTTGAGTCGAGCGCTCAACCATTTTTTGCAGAGAGATATCGCTCACAACAACTGATCTACAAATCTATGAATGAAAGGAAAGCCCAGAAGTCGGTGTATTTCCCCTCAAACACAACATTGAGTTTTTCTATTCACGGTTTTCTATTTCACCCAATCTTTGAGTTGAGGTATAATTTTATTTCACTGCACTTAACCATTATATGCACTGCTTTTTGTCTCTGCCCTCACTCTAAGGTCTCCCCTCTATGCCTGTCCTCCTCTGCTTAGGCTTTTATTCATTCAGTCTTTAACTCAAACTTTTCTTAATTTTGTTGTACTCTAAGAGCTATTGTCAAACATTGGGCACAAGACCGGCAACTGTTGAGGCCCTGACTGGACCTGAATCGCACCTGTCTTTGGAGTCACGTTCACTCTATTCACTGATAACCCAACCGTCAAAACGATGAAGAAATTAATCGTTAATAACGACATCGAAATCCTTTTGGAGACCATTAAAGGTATCGACAAAAACAAAACAATTATTGTTTTGTTCACCGGATCTAAAGACAGCGCTGGTATCAGTTGGTGTCCCGATTGTAATGACGCCGAACCTGCTCTGAAGGCCGTATTCAAAGACCAAAAAGAATCGTCGGATAACTTGGTATTTATCACAGTTAACATCGACAGAAATATGTGAGTAAACACTCGATTGGATTCAAATCGATTTGATTATCAATCAATTGGTGTTCCCTTCAGTTGGAAAGATCCCAAAAACGGTTTCCGCACTCATAAAGACTTCAGAGTGAAGTGTGTCCCCACTCTTATCAACTTAAAGAATGTGAGTCACAATTGGGTCACAAATACCCGAATTTTAAATGAGTAGAGACTGTACTTACCGTACATTCGCGCCAGTCTTCAATCCCTTCCCTTTTTAACTGATTTTAACGTTAACTCAATGGTAATTAAAGTGATAATCATTAGTTAAAAGGGTATATACGCACAAATGGCTAACGTGAATGTAGCATGCTCATTTATGGTCAATAGGCTAACACTCTATTTATTGCCCAAACTATAGTCGCGGCGATTGGAAGAAAGCCAAATATGTGACCAACAATTGGTGGAAATGCTATTAGAAGATTGAATGCAATCAATGGCTGTCCACTCATTAGTGCCAAACATATCATTAATTGAGATTTCGATTAAATATTTTATTTTTAATAACAAATAAATAAAAATTTATTGATTTTAGTAATGAATTGAATTCAATTCAATGGAAAACAAAATAATTAACTTTTATTCCAAATATATTTGGACTCCAATTAAAAAATGATTAAACGATTTGTAAATTAAGTTAAATTTAAAGATAAAATGAAAAACAATTATAACATTGAATGAAAAAATTGATTCTATGCCTAATTCTGAAGTAATTTATCTGATTATTAGAGGAATTGTTTGATAAGAATATCACACAAATAGTTATAACATATGACTAGTCTTTCGTTCAATCATTTCATCGATTTATTGATTAACTGATAATTAAATCAATATTTGATTTCTTGAATTTCGGGTTTATTTCTGAATAAGTTATTGGTTAGGAACTGACGCTTATGTCTGTTCCCAAACACCGATTAAATGGTATTAATAATGTTATTGATTCCTCGGTCGGGTAATTGTCTGAATTTCATGGAACCGTCGGCTCCACAGGAGAAGAGTCGTCCGTTTTCGTCGACGTATAGGTGCGAAACACCCATTCCTATGTTCCGGAATAAAGTGCTTCTGGAATGTTCGCCCGGGAATGAGTAGAATAGTATACGCACTGAACCCAACCCCCAGACCTATAATGTGTTGAAAATATTTAGAAATGATTTTCATTTTCATAAATGAAATAATTCTTTGCTTTAATTAGACGTCAAATGAGTCGACAAAAAGTATTTGAAGTAAACAAAAGTATTTTCTTTGGGGACAAAGACTCACTTTTATGTCTCCGTCAGCAGAACCGGTGACAAAGAACTCTTCCTGAGGGTCGAGAGCCATGCATTTGACGGCTGAGTCGTGTGCCTGGAATTTGTCCCTTTGAACCCTTTGTCTCATATCAAACACAAAGACGTCTCCCTTTTTGCCTCCGGTTATAAGCAGTTGATTGAGAGGAGCGTACAGTATAGCGGAGGCGCCGTTGTGTTCGTGACACGCGAATGACGTCACCAAACATTTCTTTTGTGGCAAAAGTGTGTCCCAAAGAGCGATGTTTTTATGATCGCCTGACTGTCCCGCAGTCATCACAAGACTGGAAGCGCCCAAAAATGTGAAATCACTCGCGTGTTTGGAATGACACTGAATGCTCTGCACAGCACAGCACAGGGAGAGGACACAAACTCAGAGATTAGAGGCTCTAAATAATTGGTATTCAAACATACAAAGAATGGTTTATTCTGTGTGGCCACCACTTGCCAGAGGCTTAGATTGCCGTCACTGTCGGTCACTCCAAACTTGTTACCTTGCTGATTGAAGCCCACCCGAGTCACTTTGGCGAAAGTTCCCGCCGGACGAGGGTTGGCAATTGGCTGCTGATGATTCCATTCCCAGAGAGTGACTGACCCGTCCTGAGATCCCGACAGATCTGAACCAAAATATATTCGATGTCTTATTTGAAACAATTATAGAGAAGAGAGGACTCACATAAGGGTAACATTGGGTGTGAACTGAGCCGACGGACGCCTTCAGTCTTATGTCGTTTGAGCTAAAAATCAATTATTGTTTAAGAATTGAATTTTAAAAATAAAATAAAACGAAAAGAAAAACAAAAATAAATTTGAAGAGAAATCGGTTCGGGTTTTGACAACAGTTAAGACGACTCACCGGTCGAAAGACATGACGACTCCTTTCGAATATATATTGACAGAAGTGGGGACTCGTATTACCCGGAAAGTGGTGTTTAGTCTTATGTTAGTAATAAATGGAGAAAGAAATTCGAAAGAAGTTAGAGAAGGGGTCAATAGAGAGGACTGACAGCTATTAATGGTTAGGTTAACACAAATACGAAATAAATGCAAACCATTATTGGATTCTTCTGTGTTTGTGAGGCATTCGTAGCGTTCGATATATTCGTATTCGATGTCATCGACGACTGAATGGCGAGCCCTCCCGGCGATGATTGGAACCGATCGGCCGGATGTTGGACCAGAAGGTAGTCAATCGATGGCAGAGATTCCGGAGATCTGTTGAAACGAACGTCAAATGAAATGTTTTAAGAGATAAAAAGTGGTTTACTTTTGCAAATTCAAAATATCGTATTCGGCTTCGTCTTCGAGGAAGGGAACGGGTTCTAACAGTTTTGAGATATCTATTTCTTGGATTTCCTTAGGCGTGGAAATGGCGATCAACCCGTGATTTGTTCGGTTGATAGTGAAAGCGCTGATGTTTTCCTGGTCTTTGTGGACAATTCTTGTGGGCTCCGGATTGTGGTCATGAGATATGTCACTAACGCCGTCCTGTTCTGAGATTTGTGTTCGAATCGATTTGGGTTTTCCAAAGATATACCGAATGAAGACGTCCTGAACCCTCTCCTGACGGACCAAATAATTCCAAAGCCTTTTCGACGCTTTGGTTATAGTGTTGTGATCTTTGAATGGAGTGTTATTCAGTTCCAACAGTGCTTTGTATTTATGTATAGCGGGTCCGCCCACTCGACTGCTCTCCACATATGTATTGGTCAGGAAATGAATCGGAGGTCCACTGAATTCATTCATAAATTCAGTTAAATGTTTGATCCAATTGTTCAATATTTTGAAGATCGAGTGAATTAGAGGACTGGTAGTCGGCAGGTCTGGTAACTCGATTCCGGCCACTGAGAGGAAGTGCATCAGTTGGTGTCGGGCGAGTCTCATCACAGCCAAACGCATTATACCCCAGGCATAGACATCCTGTTCGAGTTTCCTTTCATCGACGGCAGCACTTCCCTGATGTGCGGCATTGCTTTCGGCGAAGACACTATCGGTGGCACCCAATTCGTCGAACTCATTGTCTTCAATGTTCTCGTCTTCGCTCAGAACAGATTCACTCGAGTCGTAGTCTAAATGAATGATTTCGTCGGGAAGGGTTGGTTTGGTCATCAAATATGAGACCATTGATGTCTGCGGAGGAATGAATTGTTCGCGATATGTAGGTCTATCCTCTTTTATGTTTGGGGGAGGAATGGGTTTATCGGTTTGACTCAATTGTTGTAATATTTTCATATGAAGTTTCATTCGTTGCTTCGATAATGTGTTGAATAAGTCGAGGGAAGAGCTCTCAGACTCTTCATTGCTTTGTTGTGACTCAGGTTGTGCTTTAGTTGTCTGACCAGTGGCCACATGTATCAGTTTTTTAGCGCCGCCACCAAAGAGTTGGGCCCAACTGCTCTCATTGAAGTCGAGTCCAATCAGACGATACAATACGTATGAATCACAGGCCGCCGAAGAATAGATGAGTTGACTTAAATAGACGGCAATGAATGCCTCGCAAAGCAAAGTATGTAATTTCGGCGAATCTTCGTCTTTATCTCTGGCCAGAAGCGCTCGCAGTGATTGAACGCCCGGCCATTTATTTGGGTGCGTTATTGGAGTCAATGTTTCATTTGTTTCAGAAGCGGCCGAAACGGTTCGGCGCACAGTTTGATGACCGGCCAAAAGATGTGTATTTTGAAAGACAACCGAAGATCCGGTTAAGTCATCTCTTGTGGCCACTCCGGGCTTCGATACGATAGCATCGGAATCACATAAAGACTGATATATACACGAAGACAAAGATATTCCCAAATCTCGCAAAACATAAACCAATGAATAGTTTGGAGTAATTGTTAGCGGAGGACAACTCATTCCCAACACTGTGTTGAGGATGTCGTGAGTCACAGACTGCAAGTGTCGTATGGGGTCAGCGATAACGGTCTTTTGACAGGCGACTGAAGCCGCCAATAACGGCAAAGTCGTTGGGAAAGGAAGGGGTGATAGCAGCTGTTGTTGAGATCTTTCCTGTTGGAGCTCTTGGAGGAGAAGAATCAGTTCCATTCTGACAGATGAGAGGCCACCGCCGTGAGCGCCGTGAAGACTACAATAGCTGAGTAAAGTTCTCATCAGAGCCTCGTTGGAAGTGAGCCATAACTTGCGTCTCGAAGAGCGGTCCAGTTTGGCCTCGAAGTCCATTTTGTCGGCCAAAAGAATTTCATGGAGTGATGGCTTTGCTTCAGTACTGGCCTCTGAATGCGAACCACGAGGAGTGGCCCGATCTGAGGGAGAGATTTCAGTGGAATTTCCTAAAACCATAGAAGTGTTGTGAATGTCGTCAGTGATGTGTCTCATAGAGAACGTGCGGTAATTGCAAATCGCTTTCAACGCCTGAACACTCTTTTCGAGCCAAATGTAGAGTTGGTATCGGAGTTGTCCGCCGTCTACTTCGAAACCAGTGGCCAAAGTACTCAACTCTTCCATCATTATCTTAAGACATGCGATGAACTTTAGCTGTTGAGCCATAATATCCAGTTTGACGTCTTTGTTGAGCTCTTGCTCTTTGTTTTGCTGATCACTGGTTTCCTCCTTAACCTTCATATGAAGACCACCGCCACAGTCATCGTCTTCTTCATCGTCAGAACAGGGCTCTACTGAAAAATGGAAATCCGAGGTATCCACTGAAGCGAAGGAAGTGGGAGCTCCCCAATCGAAGCCTCCATCCAGGTCTCCGTTGGGTAGAGCACCGGTGGATATGGGGTGCTCTGATAACTTTTCTTCAACTGATTCCGAGAATGAATCGATTTCTTTGCGTTCATTTGTTTCTATTCTATTGGGAAGTCGTGATAACACTTCCAAAGCAAGGGATGGACAGCCGGCTCTGAAGTGTGAGTGCGCTGTAAGGAAGAACAGCCTTCTTTCAAAGGGTGTGATCGCATCGCTCCCACACGTCGTCTCTTGGATCAGACCTCTCGAAGCAAACTTTTCTTTCTTTTCTTTTATATTCTGAGCGAACTGTCGCTTAACGATCAGGGGTTGAGTTCGCAGATAGAGGTAGAAATTGAAAACACTCGGACTGATTGACACACCGTCTGAGTCGACGTCATCTTCAGAATACTTGTGATGAGAAGTTCCCGCATCGATCTCGAGGAGTGTACTCAAAGCTGTGTTGTAATCCTGAAGCATCCAATAGGCCATACTTCTGAGGAAAGGGTCGGGATGTGAATCACTCGCCCTATAGTCAGAACCATCTTTTTTTCTGCCCAAAACTTCTTGGAAGAGAAGTCGCTTCAGGTTTTCGGGAATGGTTTCGATGTCGCCCTCATAGAGACGAATGATAACCATCGCTAACTGCAAGTCATCCAACTTTGAGAGACAGACCTCGACGGCGTCCCAAACGGATCCGGCTAAGAGGAAGAAGGCAGCAGCATGCTCAAACCGCTGTTTACCCATCAGTGCGTATGCGTTCTTCAGCGCCGCTTTTCTCCATTTGTCTTCAGTGAAGTTGTGTTGAAAGAATTCAGTCATTTTCCTGTCCCCTACCGATCGAAACAGACCCCAAACCAGTGACTTCTTCTTCATCATCATATAGTAAAGGGCGGCGTCCAATGGGTTCTGGTTCTTAAGGAAAGCAGCCTTTGCCAGTCTTTCCATTAGTTTACGGAGCAGAGCATTATTCCTAACCCAGAAGCCGACCCCAATCTCCCGGAGTTCACTCCAAGAGGCGTTATCTCTCTGTATGGATGATATCATTTGGACCAACTCTTCCTGTGTTTCCGAATGAAAGGCCCAAACAATGTTATGCGTTCCCAAACCTGACTTCTGAAGACCTTTTCTCTGAACCAATGGTAGACATCGAAGAAGATAAATGTGTTGACGCATTGTCAAGAGGAACCGCAGTCCGCAATTGTCCAGAGAATCGGCCGAAACAATAGAGTTGTCGACTGGCATCGACTCCGTACCCGAATCATCTTTAGCTCCAAATTCGTCCGCCGGCGCATCCTTAGTGGCGGTCGGGTTGAAAGAGGCCACCGAATCAGCCAAAGCCAACAAATGCATCTGATCCAGACTTGACAGTCCCGGCAGATGTGAGTGCGTTAACAGTTTGGTCAAAACCCGCGCCTGTCTTAACCCGAAATTAGTGACGTCCCTCTCGTTGTGCGCAGACTTCTTAGGTTTGGGATTGAAAGTGAAGGCACTTTTGCCCAGAATTTCGTCCAAAGTTTCCTCGACCTGAGTCTTAAAATTGGAGTCAAAGAGATTGTCGTAATCCAAGTCTTCGTCAATGGATTTATC
The DNA here is from genome assembly GCA_034698165.1 of Punctoribates punctum. Taxonomy (NCBI): domain Eukaryota; kingdom Metazoa; phylum Arthropoda; class Arachnida; order Sarcoptiformes; family Punctoribatidae; genus Punctoribates; species Punctoribates punctum. The sequence goes on along the minus strand of JAQGBD010001247.1, from coordinate 5,551 downwards.
TTTTGGTTTGAAGTCATTTCGATCGTCGGCTTCAATCAGAGCGTAGAGCGGAAGGGGTCGGATAGAAGTGATTTCCGTGTAGTCTAACTGCACTTCTTCTGCAATTATGGGAAAGTTTTCTGATTCGTGAGGACTGTTCTGCTGGAGGGGAGAGGTCGGAGCGGCCACTGAAAGAGTTCTCGACCTGAGCCAAGAACGCGGACTTCTGTCCGAATCACTTCTCTTCTCTAAATTCTGGCCAAAATTTTGGGGATATTGTAAATAGTCTTTTTTGGAGTTCATTGACGCCAAACAGGCGACGAGATGTCCCAGAATTGCCCGAACCCTTTGGATTTTGCCGAACGCCAACAATTCCATCAATTGTTTCGGATGGTATTGTGGGAGCACAGGACACGCCAATCGACTCGTTTCAAATATTCCAAAATCAGGCAAATGGGATAAATTGGTGTGTTTTGACTCATTCTGTTCGCCTTCCGTGGGTTTAGTGCTCTGTGCGGCACAACTTTTCTTCGCTTCATTTGCAGTATTTGAGTTCAACTTATTGGCTGACGGAGAGCGAGGAATAGCACTCGGATGGGACGGGAGTCGCAATTGAGAGGATTCGTGTGCGTGAGTAAGCAGTTCCTGTTCTGTCAAAACTCGGGATTCTGTGATCTCTATCGTCGATTCAATGGCTTCGTTGGGAATATTGCTCTTCCATTGCGTGTAAATTAACATTTCATTATCCATTCCAACGACGAGAATGCCGTCCCTAACCCACGACAATTGCATTGGCAGAGGAGGTAGACCATCGGCAGTTGACAAATCGGTAGACCGGAGTGTCATCCATCGAATTTCTTCAGTTCTAGTCATGGGTCCCATAGAAGAGGCCTGTTTTAGGAGCATTCGATTCGATGTGGCGCTCATTGTCTTCTCAGAAGCTTTCATAGACTGGAGGTTGGCCTGAGCTATATCTGTGGACACGGGTGTGAATAGAGTAATCTTAGAACCGGCGGAAACGGTGAGTATATGTGAACCGTCTTCAGTGGAGACCCAATCCAATTGTACTAAAGATTTCTGATATAATGTAAACTGATTTCCCTTTTCTGTGATTATTCTCTTCAGTGACTGCATTGTTGTATAACTCGGAACTGATAGCAATCGCTGTATATTATTAGTGCCCCTGTGCTCTGTCGAGTGTTCGTCCGCTCCATTTGTCAGTCGACTCACTAATGTGTTTGAAGTGATTTTATTTCGCATAGAAGTGTCGACCAGTGCTCCCAAATCTATTCCCAAATTCAGATCAGTTTGAGGTAAAGGAATGTTTTTGATTTGAATGGTGTCCTCCAAAACCCATTCGGACCCTCCCGTAGATTCGCATTCAATTATAGCCAGCGTTACGTTTATGTACTTCTGACTCGGATTACGGGAATTGGTCTTTGAGAAGGCTTTTCCCTGTTTGTAGGCACAGGCAACGCGACCAGTATAAGCACAGGACACGTATAGGGGTAGACCCGGCACTTCAAAAGCACTGGTGGAGTCCTCTTTATTGAGAAGCATTTCCCATTCGACCCAATTATAGACATTTTTCTTTTTGTCTTCATTTTCCTGAGCATTACATCTCCAGAAACGGATTCGGCCATCACTACAGGCGGTCACAATAAGGTAAGGGGCGAAACAGGCCGGGTATATGTTCGATGAGCTCAAATGTCCGGCAGCGGGCGTCGCGTGAATTACTTCGACCTCCGGAGGTAAAGCCAACACTTGAGTGCACACCTTTTCAGTGGTTATTCTGAGCGGAGAAACGACAGAAGTATGACTTTGGGTTGAATTCTGTTTTTCGGTCGGATTTTCGGGTCTTTCGTTCAAATCGGGAGAATTGCTGCGCGAAGTGGTGTTCGAGTGATCGCTGTTTTCCTGAATTATATGACTGTCCGGAACGTAATACGATTTACTCGACTCCGTCTGCGGCTGCGATGCAATCATAAGGCGCCACATGTGAAGCACCGACTGTTGGCTTTCGTTCTTTTCGATAACAACTAAATAAAAGGGCTCTTCGAAGACAGCGCTGTGTCTGAGGTCAACCACAGCGCCCAGACTAGAGTCAGCCAATCCTTTTTGGTTCATTTGCTTTTCATTCCATGACTGGTATGCATTAGAGCCGTCCCCTCTAATTAGCTGCTCCTGAAATACGTGAAGTAATTGAGTGTTTTTCCAGTCGTGAACCGCATCTGATATGGCGTTTAACTCGAGTATACAGCCCGGTCTGGCCGTTGACTGAAGGCTAACCACTTTAATCGAGTCTCTGACCAAATGCTTGTACTGACCCGCTTCTGATGAGGTGCTGTCGTCACTAATAGAAGGACTCATATCTCTCTTTCGAGAGAACTTTCGTTCAGCTGAAGAGACTTCAGCCAATAGAGTGCGGGCGTCGATTACTGCCTGATATATACGCAATTGCTGTCCATCAGAGGCCACAAAGCAAGCACTCGGAGAGTTGGATATCGAGCCTAATGTTGTGCTCGGCAGCAGAGTTGGGACCCACGCAACGTTCGAAAAGGCAGACAACTCAAGGGAATTGATTCGGGCCAGTTCGGTGACACCACCCGATTGCGAAAGTGGACCGACGGCATCGACGCGCCATAGAATAAGTTCAGAACAGAAGCCAGTGTTCTGTAAACCTTTGGGAGAGTTGGAGGTCGTGGTGACCGGACTAACAATGACTGGAGAGTCGGGGGTTTCTTCATTGAGCAGTTGTATTCCGGGCAGATTGTGGTGAGAAGTGGTCAATAGAAGCGGCAAAACTGGATGACAATTGACGTCATTAACCCGAAAGCGATGGCCACAGACTCGCGATGAATGACTAATACTGAGCACTTGTGTGAAGTGTGAGCCCTCAGCGAAACCCAGATTCCAAAGATTCAACGATCCGTTTATGTGTTTCGTTAGTAAACAAACAGTTGGGGTCTGAGCTGCGAATGGCGTCGACTCTCCTTTTATTGCAGATCTGTTCACATCTTTGGAGTCAATATCGGATTCATGAGACGGAGATTTGGGCAAAAGGGCGGACTTCAGGTCTAAATAGAAGTGCGGGGAATACAGAGCAATGTTGTGAGACATCGTCGCCGCGTCCCCTAAAGGTATTGCGTTCGGAATACGAGAAGAAAAGCTGATCTGTGGCTGACGGAAGGAACAGGGGCTCGACTCATCCAACCACTCAATTAACCTGAAAAACAAACAAAACATTATTCCTTTTGAACTATTTTTACATTTCGTGTTGAGAGGACAGACCAAACGAGAAGACTCCCATCTAAAGGATGAATACTGAAGAGGAGGTCGGAGTTGTTGTGCCACTCCCTTATCAGTGCCTCTAATTTACGGTCCAAAAGGTCCCCCAAATGTGAGTGATTGGCAACATTTGAAGCATTCATTTCAGTGGCTAAAGATGTGGACGAAGAGGTCGTATGGAAACTCTGACGACTGTTCGCAGTGTGGCTGTGCTCGTGATCGGCCTCATCGGGAGATAACGCTTTGTTTGTATGTTTGGAACTCTTTTTAGTCGTTTGAGGAATAGGTTTCCTAAACTTTCTGTTTGACTCGGCAGTAGTAATGGAGGCCCCATCCGTTTCTGGGTCTGTGTCGGCGCCATCAGCCTCTCCGGTATCGCTCCCGACATCACTCGCTTCCAAATGAGTTTCGCTTTGAATTATTTTTAAACTTATTTCGCGTAAAATCTTTTCCGCCGATTGAGTGAAAAACATATCCTTATTGTTGAGCCAATGGACGACAAAACTGGGTTTTGTAGTGCTGTCCGCGCCGTTCAAATTGGTGGACAGACTCGGCACTAATGGGATATCTGACTCAGCGTTAATACTGGCTGTCAAATGGAAATGAAGACCCGGAGCCATAGCTGTCCCGTGAATACCAAAGCTGTGAAAGTCGTGGACACTGAAAGTGCTCGGAAGGGTAGGAATGGCTCCATTTACAGGCGGTTCTTCAGTGGTCACCTGTTGTCTCTTTTTGAATTGACTCAAAGACTTCATTTGTTTGAGTCTTTGCATTATCTTTTGTCTGTGGCGTTGAGTCTGAGCTCTGGGAACCACATAATTGGAGAGGCTTTCGATCTGACTTAAGTTGACTAAACCGTCCTCTGGAAGGAGTGTCTGAACCCAAAGACGACAGATATTATCGCGACAGGAGGTCACCAACATATTGGCCACTGACCCCCGAGGCATATATTTGCTGACTTTACGCCACGATATACCGGTAACAGCGCGCGGGTGTGCGATATATATGAATGAAAAGTCAATTTGTCCGGAATTGGAGGCCGGTTGGTGACCGTCATTCTCCTGAGGCTTTCCCAACAATGACTTAGCGATCGGATTGTTTTTGGCGGCGCTTTCGTACCATATTTTAACCAAACGGTCTGACTTTCCCGCAGACACGAAGAGTGTTCCGTCCGGTGAAAAGCGAAGGAAATGAACGGGTGTTGAGGTCGTGCACTGCCAAACACACTCCCAGTTACTCGTTTCGGACTCTTTCTCAGCGATACTCTCCTTTCTATCGGTCTTCAGATGGTTTTCATTGCTGTTGGTTATGGTCTGAGTAATCAAATGCCACATTTGAATGGTGTGTCCGCCGGTCAGCAGTTTATTTCCCTCGAGATTCCAAGAAATGACACTGACTTCAGAGTCGGTCTCAACACAAGCCGTTTGTATCCATTTGTAGTCCAGTTTATGACTTGACTCCTGATGTAAGAGAGGAGTCGGTTCGAAAATACATATCTTCGGGCCATAAGCGGCGCCTATTTTTCCGACGTCTGTCGAACAGTCGAGACAATTGACTTGAATATTGCCATAAAGAATACCAGCAATTATTTGGACCCTTTGAAGGGCTGCCGTCTGTATAACGACATTACAGCCGGAGCTGTAGGCCACGAATGGTATCCCTTCAACAGACCCAACACTATAACAATTATCGCCAGAATTGACGGCTCCGGTCAGCACCTGATGGCAGTTCATTGTCAACAATCAGTCGTTCAGAAGAATCGGTTAAATAAAACAATTTGTGGCAAACGTTTCATTTGGTTATCGCTTCGATTGTTTTGAACAAACCATTGAAAGACTTTAAGAGATTTTGCAAAAGATTTGCTGATATTTTGTTTAATTGATTTTCAATTGAAATGTCTTAAAATTCAGTCGACATTTGAGTTGATATTTGTTTTTAACCAAATGTCAGATCTGTAAACAAATCAGAGATAATGACAATTAATGGCTAGAATTGAGTAAACGATGAAAAATAATATAAATATATAAATAAATTGTTTGTATATAAGAAATAAATTGAAATTAAATGACTTTTTAGCAAAAAATTTAATTATATTTTACTTGAATTGAGTGAAAGGCGAGGAATAAATTTGTCGGCGATTTGTGGATAAAATCAATGATTCTTAATATTTGATATCTTTTATGTTACTATAGTTTTGTTTATTTCTTTTAGACTTAATTTAATTGAATAATAAATAAGTATTTAATGAATAAATGAATGATTTATTAGATTATCGAGAATTTAG
>JAQGBD010001246.1:0-17661 GCA_034698165.1 Punctoribates punctum | reverse complement strand
ATCTATATATATTTTGAGTTCTTTTCCACTATAAATAAATCTCAAATATTTGAGTAAAATTCAGTTAAAATATTATATCAATATTTAAATAGGAGTTCATTGCGAACGTTTCGCCTTTAAGATCCAATACAAGCCATTAAGTAAGAAGATGTTGGAGGAGCCCTTCTGGTTGGGCCTCATCTGTGTGGCCGGTGTGTTGGCCCTCCTGTCCATCATTTATTGCATTAAGAAAAAGTTTGCCGAAAGAATTGAAGCTTTTTTTGCCGAAGAAATTGAAAAAAGCAAATCTACCTGTAAGTCAATTCTCTTCAATTTAAATCATTTGCCATTTAAAAGTTAGCAAGGCTATTTTGAATTGCCATTCTTTTGATAAAACCAAAAAGTATAGAGTTAATTTTATCCTGTGCTTGATAAATCAATTGAATATTTGATTTGCAGACAGTATTCCGCGCTATAGTCTTACCTCTAATGTTGGCGTCAATTTGAATATAAGTCCGGTGAATATTAGTCCTCTCCCCCGCTCCCGGTCAACATTTATGACTCGTCTACGAAGACACAAAATGAGGCGCTCCTCGAATATGAATCACTACTCAGATTCCGAAGCTGTGAATGCAGACCAATTCAGTGATGCAGAGAGTGGGGGCACATACCACCAGTTGCCAGGTTTCATGCGTCACGCCTCCTCTGCCAAGGATACTGTTTATGACCCAAGAGAGGAGAAGAGACAAATTCTTCAATCACTGGTCGGTTCGGGAACCTCCGCTAAAAACCGTCGCTTGAGTCTGGATGAGTTCATACAAAGCAATAGACGACTAAAAATGCATAAACTGATGCAACAGACCATAGATCAGAGCACTTCTGACGTATCCCTTTCTGATGGTGAGTCCAGTTTCATCAGCTCAGCCAAGAGTCCGTCGTCATCGCCCGGCCGTCGATCACCAGTGAATCTATTGCGTCAGTTCAGTGCCATATCTGAAGCATCACAAGAGGATCAGTGCTCCCGGTATGGACTTGATTTGTATTTTGCGGAATCCATTGAGTGACGGCTCGCACCTCATTCCAGAGTCACGTCGAGGAACAACACACTGCCCGGGGATTCCTCTTCTGACAGCATTAACTACTTAACGCACTCACCGGTTATGAAACAGGAGAGCGAAACAGAAGTACTCATTAATGGCATTCAAAGTATTCAAAGGGCGTCCCATAACAACCTATACGACATCGATAACCCCCAGCCCTCCACTTCTGGTTATAATATAAAACATGTAATTATTTGTCTCTCGATTCCTATTCATTTGATTTAATTAATTTTCAATTTGAAGGATAAAATTATATCTTCGACGTCATCGACCAGTTCGGGCGCCAGTACACCAAACCATTTCAACCCGCCCTCAATCATGATAACAGACGTAGCTGTGGAGCACCACAATCATGACATAGGCCCCAGAATTCCACTCCATTCACCCCTGAAAAACAGGGCGTCATTTAGTTCAGCGATATCAGAGTTGATAGTACCTGCTCAAACCATACGCAGACTGTCCGAGCCTTCGGCCAATCCTAATGACGATGGAAAGCGATCGACGAGTCCCGGGTCCCAGTCTTGTGGGTCACCAATGATTAAGAAAACCATCGAATCAGCAAAAGGCAGAAAATTTTCTCTCGAAATGGTTCCCAAAATTCAAATAAATACCGACAAAGTCGGGTGCGATCCAAATATGACTCCCAATCCATGTATGAAAGCAATGAATTACTTAAATCCGATGACAATCAATGCCTCGAGTGATAGAACTATATCCGAATCAAATTTAAGTACTTCAGGATATTCTTCATTCTCTAGTCCTGGCATTTCTAGGTATTTAACACTGAACCAAATTTGAAAGTTTGCTTGATCATTTTGATTTGATGACCATTTAGATGCAACTCTTCGAGTCCATTTCCAGAGGAAATAGGAGGCGTCAACTCAGAGCTGACTACAATCATAATACCAGATGTGCCACAAATGGAGTTCAGACATAAACAGAATTTTGACTCCAAAGTGAATTACGGAAACTATCTGTCGATACCTGTCTTCACATTTCCCACTAAAGATAACCCTGAAAGGAGTCGACACCACAGACCTAGAACTCCGACCACTTGTAATCCAGTTATGATTTGTCCAGAAATACGAATATCACCGGCAGAATCAGATGAAAAACTCCACTCTTCGACAAATCTCAATATGACTGTTGATGAAGGAATTGATGTCGACCTCGACTTTGCGAGGGTTTGTCAAACAATTGTCTCAATCTCTTAATGTAAAAATAATTTTCTTCTAATTCTTAAGGAATCGAAAGAATCGCTGAAATTCAACAAAAGTTTTTCCTCGATTGAAATGCAGTGCAGACCTCAAAACTTCCTGGATGTTCGACGAAAGAAGAAAATGCCGTCTCCCACACATTCTCTCGAAGAGTTTAATATAGAGCCGGTCCGTAGAGTGGAGAGGTTAAAGACACCGAAAATCCGTCGGAACCCTTCCTGGCCGGCAGTGGCGCCCATCTCTCCCAACAGCAGTTCTTCATCTGATTTTGACGACAAGTCAAAGATAAACAAAAAGAACAAAAAACAATATTTGACGACAAAAGTGAAGAAATTCCACAAAAGAAGACTAAAAACGAGATCCCGATCACAGGCAGAGAGCAGTTTCTCAGTGAACACTCCCTTAACAGACAATTATCTGTTGTCGTCTTCCAAATCTGGAAAACAGTGGTTTCAGTCTTCTTCGAGGTCTTCATCAACGGAATCATTTTTATCGACTAATGACGACGAGAATACAGTCATTTCTCAGATTAAGCTCAAGAGACGACACATTTCATCGCAAAGCCTTTTTGAACCAAACTGTGATATCTTCAACACTACCAGTGATAGCGACAGTTTAGCACAAAATCGTCACAAACAGGGCATCGCTTCCATTTCCGACAGCACTCTCAACAAAACCAATACCTCTACTCATAGGTCAGACCTTTTAGATGATAAACAGTTGATTAATCAATGTTTGTCTCTTCCAGTCTTGACTCAAACCAATTGAATACACCCGTAAGTCATTCGCTAGATTCCAGGAAAAGGTCAAAACGGAGGATCCAAAAGCAGAAAGCCATGAATGAGGAGGAGGACCAGATGTCTGTCCACAACCTACTAATTGTCTATCAATTAATCTAATGATTATTATCTCTCTTTTTCAGAGACTTTCTGTTCGCTGACAAACAGATACTTTTGAAATAAGACTTCAATTTTGGATTGGATTTCAAAAATTTTAATAAAACATTTATTTTTTGAGAGAAGCGCACAGAATATACTTATTTTGGCTCTTATTTGGAATTATCTTCTCATCTATTCCTCACTTATCATTCTTCTATATTGTTCTTGATACAATATTTTGAATAATGTATTCAATATTTAATTTATTAATAAAATTTAAAAATTGATTTAAATTTAACCTTGTTTATTCGTCATCAATTCTTCATTTTCATGAGTATTCGCCAAAATTGCTAATTACCAGGTACACAAGAGAATAATTTGATACAATTTAGCTTGAATATGAAATAATCTGTGGTGGATAAATGATTCATGTCGATTGGTGAATTGAGCTAGCTCATTCTAGTAATCATTTGGAATAGAGTAGAGATTTCAAAAAGCGCTCTCTTTTGTCATCAGTTGATGTCTGTCGTTATGACAACACTTTGTTATCCTTTTATTATTTTCCTGTAAATAAATTTAATGAAAAGCGCCGGCAATTGATTTAAGTTAATACAAACAATTAGCAAGATCATTTCTGGTAATTAGTCGTAATTAGTGCCAATCAGTCCATACCATTTGACTTTACCACTTAAACAATGTCTGAAGAGCCGAGTCAAGTGTCCTCCCGGGCATCCGTCTCATCCAATTCGAGTTCTTCATCGGAATCGCCATCGGATTTCATACTTTACAGTCAAAGACCCGAATGGAGTGACCTAAAGCCTGTGCCTCAGGACGATGGGCCCCACCCTATTGTGTCCATTGCTTACGGCGAGAAATTCAGAGACACTTTTGACTATTTTCGGGCTGTTTTGGCAAAAAATGAGAAGTCTTTGAGAGCGCTTGAGTTGACCGCCGATTGTGTTTCACTCAATCCATCAAATTATACGATTTGGTACTTCAGGCGACTTATAATCGAGGAATTGAAATATGATTTGTTTGAGGAATTAAAATATATCGAATCAGTAATTTCGGAGAACCCGAAGAACTATCAGGTGTGGCACCACAGGAAGTGTATCGTCGAAGCCATTAAACAGCAAATCATCGATAAGGACACCGCCTCTGGAGATATCTGTAAGACTTCTCTCACTCTGAAGACTAATTTCTAATTAATTCTCTTAATTGTATTCAAAGCTTTGGAAAAAGAGAGAGAACTCAAAGACTTAGTCAGAGATGAAAAGATTTTCATCACTTATATGAATAGACAGGACTCCAAGAACTACCACTGTTGGCAACACAGACAATGGCTCGTCAATGACTTCAACCAATTTGATGGAGAGTTGGAATACACGGAAGAGCTTATTGAGGACGACATCCGTAACAACAGTGCCTGGAATCACAGATATTATGTAATCCAAAACTCTACCGGTTTTACTGACTCTGTCCTCAGCTCAGAGGTGAAGTTCACCTGCAATCGGATCAGATTAACCCCGAATAATGAGAGCGCTTGGAATTACCTCAAAGGTATTCTCTCAAAAGTGGGCATCAATTCTGAGCAAAGTGTGCAACAAATGTGCGAAGAATTGCACACAACTATCGAAAGCCATCGATCGCCGCATTTACTCTCTTTTATGGTTGACTCGATTGAGGAAACCCTCAGCAAACAGACCAAACCCGACCCAAACCTACTGAATAAAGCAATACAACTGTGCGAACAGTTGGCCAATAATATAGATATCATCCGAAAGGAGTTCTGGAATTATAACGCGAGAGAACTTCACCACAACTTTGGTGACAAACATTGAAACAATCGATGAATTGGTAGTAATCAAGACTTTTATTGAATTCAATTATCAATTATTTCAAATATAGTTTAATTTGGAGCTAAAAATGTATGAATTGTTTGCCACAAGTTTTTAATTTTTAATCAATTTTTTCCAAACAAATCATTTGATATTAGATTAAATAAATTTTTACGATTAATATAACCAAAAGTGAGTCAATATTGTCCAGTATTTCATCGTTCAATAGGTGTTGAGTGGAGAGGAGAGGCAGTGGTGGTTCCTCACGTGTGCACTGTTTGTGTAGTGCTTAAAATTTTCCTAAAATTTTTGACAATTTATTCATATCTCGTGATTGAAGTGAAAGGAAAGAAAGCGTTTCTCACAACAGATTTGCGATAAGAGTGAGTCATAGCGTCGATTAATACCACAATCGGTCTCTTATTTGCTTTTTTATGTCATTATCACAAACTTTTGTCAAACAAAGAGTTCAAATCAAAGTACGAAAACATATTTTGCGCATAAATTTCGGATATTTATCTACTTATCGGTTGCGATATCCAAATGTTTTTCCCCGTATTTTCCCATTTCTTCGTTTAATGACTTTCGACTCTTTACTCACATTTCAATTGTGTCTCGATTTGAGTTCAATGTCTGTAAAGAATTATTGATAATTGCAATCAAATGGTTATCTCATTCCCAAAAATGGATGTAATTTCTATCAATGAAAGCATTCAAAAAAGCGATAAAAAGACTGGGAATTGGTTTTCAAAGTTCTTCTGTTTCTTCAGAACTAAATCAGACAAAACTATCGATGAAATTATGTCCATATTGTCTGACTTGACTTCAAAACTGCTGACCAGAAGGCAATTGGATCTAATTCTGAAATACTTACCGCAAAATTCATACGAAACGAACGCCAATAAAACTATTTATTCGCTGAAAATGAATGGAAAGCCGTTTTTCATCGATGATTGTCATTACAATTATGACATTTATTTGCATCAAATAAATGTAGGAAACGGTACTTATTTTTGTGATAAACACAATGATCTTATGTATGTCCTGAGGATTCTATTCTATGAACAGAATATCTCTGAAATTTCGCGCAAAGAATTGGAATATATTCTGAAAGTATTGCCTAAAAGTTATTATGAAGTGAACGCCAATCAAACCATATATTCCTTCAAAATCAATGGAAAACCATTTTTCATCGATAAGAGTCATTACATTTATGAAGAATATCCAACAGAAAAGGAAAGTTGTCTTCATTCTGGTCCAACCTTAAAGTCTGTCAATGAGATCATTGAATCCAATGGAATGTCAACGAATTCACCAAAAGCTTTGGGCCAAAGATATGCTGAAAAGAATAGAATGGCTTTCATTAAACTGAAGAGTGGTTCCAATGGTCACAAACAAGGGTTTACTGAAAATTTCATAACCAATGCTTTAAACGACAAAATGTGCTACAGTTTAGACCCTGTGTTTGACGGTTTAAATGAGAACCTTGGTAAAAAACAATCTATTCGTTCCAACAAAGAGTTATCGACAAAGGCTAACAAATTGAACAAGAATTTGGCCAAAAGAAAAGTTTACCAAAAGTCGGATCTTATGATTCAAACGATTAGTTCAAAAGAAGCGAAAAATATTCTCAACAAATGTAAAGAATCTCTCTTTGATTGGAGCGGAAGAAGTGAACGACGGAAACGGTTACCACTGAAGGCCAAACTCAGTTCTGTCAACAATTGTGATCTCTTGAGTCCAAGACTTTATGCCATTTGCGAAGCCATTGAACCAAATGATGTCAACCATAACCCCAACCATTAATACACTTTCGGTATTCGTTTTAATGATTTTATTTTTACTTATTTTAAATTTTAACAAAAAATGATATCAAAGCTAATAATAAATTCTTTAAATGTGTTTAAAACTGTTTACAAATCAATTATAGATTTTAAATAAATTACAAAACTTAAGACATTTAATGGTTAAACACTTGAATCCAAAGAGTCGGTGCTGTCCTTCCTTTCGCTGTCACTCAATTCGCTCTCATTATTGTCTTCTTCCTCCTCGTCTTCTTCGTCATCATTGACTTCCTGACCATTGGTTCTAATGAAGTGACTGTTTTGTAATTCAATGCAATTCTCGTAAATGTTTTCGTAATTGTTTTGAACGATGGGTTGGTTTTGAGTGAAATCCAAATTAAGTATTTGTTTGTAGTTTTGTATGGATTGCTGTAAAGCATTCAATTGTGACAACAAAGACATATCCAATTGTCTTAACCCAATCATCTCTCGGCGAAGAATCGCCAGCTTTTCGTCCAAACGATTGTTACCCATATTTGTCTCATTGTATTGTTGGTCGCCGTTCTGGTTATAGTTGTACTCATTTTCATCTGCCGGCGCCTCTCCTGAGTCCTCAACAGATACAGTCAGTGACTTCGGTAATGGAGGTAATGGTTGTGAAGACATTTTGGTTGTTATTTAAGTTAATATTCAAATCACGATTTGGTTATCATTTTAATGTCAAATCAAAACAAATAAAATCAATTTTAATAATTAATGTAACGCTTTATGGAAAGGGTTTGTCCCCTATTTGGCAGATGAATACCATTTGGCTGAGAAGGGACTCAATATTGACACTAATTATCGCCAATTATTGTAACGCTGTTTACAAAACAGTTTCTCTGATTTATGTAAACAAATGTAAACTCAATGGATATGAGAGTCATCTCTCGTTTACTTTAATCGTAATTACAGTCAAACTCTCTTTCAATGATTGCATTGAATTAATACAATTTCAACTCTGATGGATAACTTTGAAATATTCAAACAGTTCTATGAAACTCTCAATGAACTTGATCAAGGTCTTTATTTAACTTGAATTTTGAATGAGTTGAGGATATTGACTCCACTCCTAATTAACTATTTATTCTGTGCTTAAACTGTAGGAAACATTGCATTTGTTGGCAGAACTGATTCAATGCGATAGTAGAGCCACTAGTGTTAGGCAATGATCTTGGCAAACTTGCCAATCTTGGCTATAACGACAATCAGCTGAACAACAGAATTTAATACCTTTTAAAGCTGTGCCAAGAATACAAATAATACAATAATATTTAATTACTTGAATTCACTGATAATTAGTTGAGAAATGGAAGGGATGGTTGTGTTTACTTAATGCCAATGTTTTTACAAGAATACAACGAAAGGTAATAAAAGACCAAAATATTGAAAACCCGACACTTTTTGAAGAGTTGAGCCAACGATTGGATTTATAAATCGATGGCATTTAGTAATAGTGGTATAGATTACAGGGATTGCGATTACATCACATGGCCTTTGAATGAAGTGAATGAGTGATTGCAACACATAATCAGTATATCTGTTAGTCGTATAGAAGAGAGAGATATGTATTAAACTCCTGTCGTTTGCAGCGTTAGTGAAATATTGAATGCAATTCATAGACTAACTAATAATTGATAAACAAATATAAAACTCTATAAAACTTTTATTTGTGATAAATACACACAAATGGCTTCTGAAACGCACTCAAACTCTCCTAAATCAGTACCGATTGGCCAACAGCCGAGTGTTGGCCATAACGGCCACTCGGCTATAGTACACCCGCCGGTGACGGCATTTGTGCTCCGACTTCCAGATCATCAAAAAGAGTTGCATCGATTCATTTGGGAACTGTTTGACGAACAGCTGCACACGGATGTGACCATTGCCTTAGACGATGGCCAGTGTATAAAAGCCCACAAACTTATTCTGTCCGCCTTTTCCGTTTACTTTCGCCAAGTGTTGGCCAGAATAGCCAATCCCTGCCAACAGGCCATCATTGTGGTCAAAGACATGATTTACGAAGACGTCCGCTCTCTGGTAGAGTTTATGTATAGGGGCTGTGTCTCAGTGCCCGAGAGGAGACTCCAACAACTTCTTAAATGTGCCAAACAATTGAAGGTATGCCTCCATTGGCCACAATTTTCCATTATTTTCATTGTTAACTATAAGTGATTTGATTTTGAAACGAAATTTAATGATAAGAACCGCGTCTTATCTCTAATGGAAAGCAATTCTTCTCAAATGACTGAAACACTTATCGAAACTTATAATGTAATCAATACTTTTGCTGAGCTCTCCAAAGAAACACACGTTTTATATCAACCAATTATTGATTAAGTTTTCAATAATTTCTTTCATTCAAAGCATTTATTTAACCAAAAACTCAATTAAATCGCTTTCAATCAGAAAATTTTGCTGCACTTCATTGATGACCAGATAAGTCCATATCTCGCGAACCTCCAGTCTTGCAGTCATACCATTAATTAAGGAATAACCATGGATAAATGAAAATTCAAATCGCTTGATACTAACATTGATAAATGGTCTTGATAAATATGGTGTGATCTTAGTATTCAAATAAACATTAAATTCTTTGCCGCCTTTTCATACATCCCTTGAATGTAAGAAGAGTTTGTATCCGAGTCATCTAAAGTTTCTGTACCTCGAACTCATTCCATCTCTTAGAATAGTTTATCCGCAATTCTAAACTAGGTTTACATTTGATGAAAAAACAGTTATTCACTCATCCTTTTGATATTCGTATTGACAGGAAATGAGACAAACATTTAATCTTAGAGTTAAAATACGGTTCAATTCTTGACAACTCTTATCGATTATAAATAGTTTATTAGAATTTAATTTAAATTCAATAATATTTTTGTCAACAGATTCGAGGACTTTATGAGAATAACGAGGAAACTAACGGCGAAAGTAATTACAATAAGTGTTGCAAAAATGTTTTGAATTCCTCACAAACTCTGGAAAGCCTTTCGCCGGCGATTAGTAGTGATATTAAAGGCAAAGAACTCATGTATTTCGACAAAAAGTTAGGCCAAAGAATAGAACCGATTATTACCAACAGAAATGTAATCAAATATAACAATAACCGCCAGTTTGTCACCGAATGGTTAAACAAAAAGTCTTTTCCGGTACCGATTCCGCCCAAATTTCCGACACCGGCGTTAACACCAATGCAGCAAAAGATAGCACTCGACTTAACCAAACCGGTGTCAGTCCATAATTCCGAGCCATGCCTTCCAATCAGTACAATAAGAACATCACCTGTTGTCTGTCACTCCGGCTTTTCATCGCATCCCAGTCTCCTCCGATCCTTTTCTGTTGACGAGTGTCAGCTCAATAGCAATAAGTCTGCCATCACTGGAATCAACGGAATCACTGATATGCCTAAGAGAGGGCCCTCTTCTCTTGACGGACATCTCGACAACAATAACAACGACTTAGAACCCGACTATCGAAAGGAAAAGAAGCGAAACCTCAATATATTTCATGCGGCGAAGTATCGCAATCGGAAGAAACAACAATTGGAACTACTCTTCAACGAAGAAACCGAACTCCAGAAAAGGAACTCCTTCGCCAAGGTGGAAATTGAAAAACTCGAGTCAACTATCCTGAGCCTTATTTGGCAGCACACGAAGAAGACGTTCCAATCGCAGACTGTGTTCAGTTGTCCCGTTTGTGGTAATATTCAGAGCGAAGTACATAAACTCAGGAGTCATATAAATATGTTACACAACGACACGGAAGCACTTATGAAGTTCCTTATGCTTCAGAGGTCGCCGTCGTTCAACAGCACTACCAATAGTGTCAAAAGCAGTACAAACTCAGTGGTTGTCTCCAACACCACTGTTTCGGTGCCACATATCGTCCAAAGTGCTCAGTCATCCATTAACTCAAATCATTCATTAGAATAGAAAATCAAATGTATTTTTTCATAGATCTTCTGATCAGAGATTTTATTCAATTCAATGAGAATTTTAGTTCAACTTTGAGTACAATTTAAAGTATAAATTAATTGATTGGAGAAAACATTTCTTTCCTTTCAATGTATTGTATAGAAAAACGATCGTAACTTTTGCTCAATTATTTTGATCAACAAATTGATGGCTAATTTTGGAACAATTGATCGCAATTTATTAGATTCTTATCAATGAGTTTAACTAATTTTTATATTAGAATTGTTTTCCTCTTTTATTTCGTTTATCAATAATTTGTGGAAAATTTTCCAAACATTTAATTCTTGTTTTAAAAGTCATGAGTTTATCAAATCGTTAGTCATTAAAACTATAATAAAAGTTCAAATATTATATACTTTAATACTTTTAATTACTTTCAGTATAAATATGTGATCAGAGACTTGATTATTATCACCGAAATGTGCGGCCAATCAAACCTCCCCTTCAGAGGGACAGGCCTTGAATGAGGGGTAAGTCTAAGTGCACTTCATTTCCATAAACTTTGTAAATATGTAATAAACTTTTGTTTTGTTTATAAATAGTTTTTGAAATAAAATTTAGTTTCAATGACTTTAATAGTGATTATAAAATATTCGGTAAAATCAAAGATAAATTGACTGAAATTTTCAAAACCAGATTAAAATTCTTAAAACAGTTTTAAAGCCAAGACATTAAAAGTGTTAAAAAATGGCTTCAGTTTTGAATGAATTGTCAGAAAAAAGGCAAACATTTGATGTTTAGCTCAATGTTTAAGTATTTCGACACAAGTTTTGGCAATTAATCAGTTGTTTGAGTGATAGGAGACTCCGAGTCCTCACTATTGCTGTTTGGCATCAAAACAAACAGATTTTCAAAATAAAAGCTCAACAAAACTGTGGGACAAATGCAATAAATTATGAGAACTATTAAGAGGAATATGAGACCACTTCTCTGCCGCCGAAGATCTCCGATCATCTCCTGTTGTCTTAACATATCTTTCCTGATGTCGTTCCAGCAGTTGTGTGTCTTCAGCTCCTCTCTTGTCATCAATTTCTCGCATCCCTTCTGACATACGAGACGTTTCTTCGGATTATAGAAGCAGTCGTTGACATGTTTTTCGAGACCATCCAAAGGGACGACTGTCCGACACCCGTCTTCGAGATAATCGCACCGAATATCTAACTTTCCCAACAGATTGCGTATAACTCTTGGGGCGGCCCTTATGTTACGGCCAGTGATGTAGAGTCTGTCGATAGGACAGGTCCTGTTCACCGAAAGCCAATCCATAATACATTGTCGGCAAAAGAGATGCTCACAATCTGTGGTTATCGCGTCTTTGAGTACTTCCGAACAGATGGAGCACAACAGCTCTTCAGATATCTCTTGTGTGAAACGGGAACAGTCGTAACCCATTTATGGCATCCGTTGTCTTAAATACAATTCAAAGTTTTGACAATATTTACATCAAATCCTATCAACAAATCATTTGTTAGTCTTTCCTCTTAAGGTGTTCTTCACTTTAATACAGATGGCGTTCAGATCGGGTGAGAGAGAGAGAGAGAGAGAGCGAGAGAGAGATTTTTTATTTGGTTTAAGAGTGAATTTTTCCGAACTGTAATTTTTTATTAATACTAAAATACAATACATATAAGAGAAACAGAGGTAAATAGAGTGAGGGGGAGAGACTACGGGGGAGAGACTACGGGGGAGCGAGTGGGGACAAAAAAGAAAGAAAGAGAGAGAAGGGGAAAGAGAAGAGAGAGAGAGAGAAGGGGAAAGAGAAGAGAGAGAGAGAGAAGGGGAAAGAGAAGAGAGAGAGAGAGAAGGGGAAAGAGAGAGGGTTTAAGAATTTTTGAAAGACTTTAAAATTGGAAACAAACAAAACTTTAATGAAATATATTTAAAATTTTATTCGTTGTGATCTATATTTTTGATTAATATTTGTCTTCAAATTTCAGATTTAAACACAATTTACAGATTCTTTCAAACGATGTCTTAATTCAACTTTAATTTAATTTGTGATAAAATCAACATTTAATCAGAGCTTCGATTCGTTGCTTAACTAAAAAAACAATTCATTGATTACTAAATGAAAAAAACTTAAGAAAAATGAGAAAAACTATACTAAAGACGAAAAAATAATTACAATTAATATATAAATAAATATTAATACAAAATAACTATAAATTTAATTAAGTGATGGTCTGTGCCCTGAGTGCAGTTAAGTCGATAATATACTCAATTTGTTATTCAGTTCCCAATACCTCTCGCGAGTGGTTCGGAGTATGTCTTCGCACAAGTCGTTCAGATTTGTATACCGGCACCGATCGAAGGAAAAGAAGTCTCTGATCACTGATTGAAGGGATTCCTTAACTAAAAAACATTTGAACTTCAAGTCCTGGTCTGAGCCGAGGAAACCCCAGGCCAGCACTGGTGACACGTGGTCTAGAATTGAGTAGAAGTGAGCGAAGAAGCCGTCGGCCACCGCCAACTTTGACCGCTTTCGGCGCATCACAGCAGCCACTGCGGTTTGTAGGGCCAACTCACGGAAACCGGCCGAAAGCCATCGATTATTAGCCACAGAAGAGACGGCCGCCGGCGGGTTCTCCACGTCATCGAAAGAGTCCAAAATAATATAGTCTAAGACCAAGTCGTAGAACGTTAGGCACGGAATGGACCGCAAAGCGATCTCCTTTCGCACTGACTCGTGATTGGATGTGTCAGACATGAACTCAATGAATGCATAATAGGCTGCAATACATTCCGTCGGATCCTATTGTCAGACAAGAAAAGAGGGTTCAGTTAAGTGATGTCTTGACTGCGAGAAGAGTTGCAATAATTGTTTGCATTACACAAATAGTTACCCTCAAGGAGTGGTTTAGTAGTATCTCCAGAATCTCTTTTCCCATATTCTTGAAGTAATCTCTGTTTTCTTCCGATTGGCCAAAGATCTGGTCAAAGGCCAGACGAATGCAATGGACTTTCGCTTTGAACTCTTCATAGGTATCGCAATCCATTTGAGAGGTTCGGTCCACTCGAGGACTGACTATATTCTCCAAGTCTTCCATTGACTTCTGGAAGAGGATGAAAAAGTGGAGATTGGGTTCGCACTCCCAATACCCCAATGTTGTTGTCGTCGCGTTCGATATAATGGATGAGCTCTCGAAGAAGTCTTCAGATTCCTATAAAAGGCAACAAATTAGAGGGAAAATTGTTTTATTGAAAAGAGACTGACTTTGATTTGAGAATAGGCCTCATCTAAAGTACGGGTCAGACTATTCCTGAACGAGTGTGTCCTCTGCCGGTGACTACCGTATGAATAGTCACCGCCGCCGACCGACGAAATCGGGGAACGGATTTTGGTGGGACTGGCGCTGCCGTTCACTTTAAATAGACTAAGAGTCGACTCTACGCAACCATCGGTCTGTGTTTCGGCACTTCTCGTCATTACTTTGGAAGGACTGACAAGTTTTGACCGAAAGTGGGTATAACTGAACAAAATTGTGAGAAAATAATCAGTAATTTGAGCCGAAAATAGATTTAATACCTTTTGTATAATAAAAAGGCCGAAACCGTAACCGAAGTGCCGATAATTACGGCTTTGGTGACCGTCGAAGACGTCTTCGGATTGATTGCAGAAATAAGTTTAGACATTATCTCACATTTAAATACATTTAATTACTGTTATTTAAAATAAAATTTTTTATTTCATTTGAAGTGAAGACTAATTATTGATTTTTTCTCATTTGTCTCTCATTTTAGTGAAAATTCAGAAAACTTTTAACAAAATTATTTCATTTTTATATTATTTGCATTTTATATAATGTTTTGGTTTTATTTGGAGAACTCAACGAACAATTCATTGACTTATGATTTTTCACTGACATCAGTGATGACCTGAAAAAAGCATGTTTTGCCTCCAATAGTAATATTGAGAAAAGTCTATTCAAAACAATATTTTTCACCGAAAACAGTATTTTTCTCTATTTTTCTTCAGTTATCGTAGTTTTGTTGTGAACCGCAAACCGGCGTTACTTCCAAACGGCTTTTTAGTTGAATCGATAGCCGCCTAAAGTTTGTCGTCTTTCGGTTGAACGCATGCGTCTAATGGATAAAACTTTTTCTACCAAGCTCATTGTTTTCTAATCACTTGCTTCTGAATTACAAAATTATTCTTTAATTGATTGAATTTCTATGAATTGATGGCCATATCATTGTTTTACAAATACATGATTCTTTCTGAAATACTAACCTGATCTCATTACACGATAATTTATCATGCTAATGTTGAATTAAGCATATGATTGAAATAAAAATTGGTTCGGAATTCAATTGTTCAGATTCTTCACACGAGTTCGCATTTTTTAGTTCGAATTTCGTTAATTTCAACGAAAAACAATCCGGAGTCAAACGAAACAAAAATTCAAACTTCGAGTTCAACTTCGAATAAATTTGTTTCGGAACATAATTGAAAAATCGTGCCATTCGTGCAATTGGTCTGACATAATATAATTACCTATTCTTGAAATGAAGTTCAAATCAAATCAATTGTGGAATGATTTCAAACGAAATTGTAATTCAATTATTGATAAAAAAAAGAAATTGTGTTAAAATCAATCTTAAAATTCATTAGCAATTAAGGGATATTCGCTTCGATATTGAGTTTTAAGTGAATTCAAAGCTTTAAAAGCCTTTAACTCCGAACTACTGTTGAGTTAACAAAAAGATGTTTTTTAATTACAATAATTTTTTTCTTATTTCACTCGAATTTATGATTAATTAAAATTTGTTTTCATTCCAAAGGAAACAACAAAATAATTATAAATTTCATCCCATTTATTAAAAGTGAGAGTAAAGCAAAATAATAACAATAAGAGTGAAAAAAACTGTTTCGCCAAAAGTGTTATGCAATAAATTATGCGAAAGTTTAATGTGAAACAAAATTTTCCAGTTATTCAACAAAACTAGTTATCAATTGTTTCAGAAGTCTAGTCGAGAATCAGCGGTAAAAGTCTTTTATTCATTGTTTCGATGGATTTATTTGACTTCTGATTTCTTCACATAATGTTCACAGAATATAACTCAATGACTGAATATTTCTTTATTCGCAAATTAATTAGTCTTTTGATTAAACGCTTGTTTTTTTCGTAGCAATTGATTAAAATAAAAATAAAAATTCATTTATTCTTCTTTTGATTGTCAATAAAATTATGTTTGAGTTAAGACATGAAGAGTTGTTTTGTGTGTTTTATAACACTTTATGTGACATCAAAATAAATATTCGATAATATTGTCTGAAAATTATTAACCAATTGTTTGGACTTTTTGTTTGATTTTGTTCTGAAGAAAGTCTTTTCGTCACTTGTTTTGTGTCTCTCTTTATATTAAATGAGTTTATTGTCTTTCAGACGTCAAAAATCAATTGTCTTCTAATCAAACGGTTCTTAATTTCAATGTTAGATATATTTAAAAATTCATTCAATAGTTGGACTCATTTTTCATAATAATTGTTTACTTTTTCACACTTTCACCAAATGTTTGGCCAAAAGTGTTGTCTAATTGTCAGCAAAGTTGTGTTCAAACTATAACTCATCGATATTATGGA
This sequence comes from Punctoribates punctum, assembly GCA_034698165.1. Taxonomy (NCBI): domain Eukaryota; kingdom Metazoa; phylum Arthropoda; class Arachnida; order Sarcoptiformes; family Punctoribatidae; genus Punctoribates; species Punctoribates punctum. The sequence continues at coordinate 1,265 of JAQGBD010001246.1, read as the reverse complement.
AACGCTTATAAAGATAATATTCTGGTCAATAATCTTGGCATTAATTGATGGCAAAGATAGTGAAAAATCAATCGCCATCTCTGACTCTCCTAAGAATCGGACTTTGATTGATACAAATGTCGATAAATTTGATAAGAAAAGTACCGATTTGGTGACCAGTGGCCAACACTTCAGCTACAATTACGCCAAAGATGACGACCATTCCTATGATAATAGCGATTATGGAAATAATGGTAAATCATATCTTAAAGAATATCACTATTTTCACGACAAACAAACGGGTTATGAGAGGAAACACGACTGGAGTTCAGGTAAATCACATCAAAATATATTTATTATACATTTGATTCGTTATAAATTTGCCGAAAGACTGATAAGTGATCGAAGATATCAAATGAATATAACATAGAATTTAAAATTATTATTAAATATTACAAAAATTATTGACAATCGTTTTGACGAGAATTCAACCGCTCTTTGATTTACGGGCCGAACGACGCCTCGGGTTTCGGGTTTTCTCCGCTTTTTGTTTGATTTCTGTCTTACTTATGACTTTAGGCTCTTTGTCTTCAACTTTATGAAGCAGTGGCTTATCATTTGAGTGGTTTTTATGCCATTCCATCCAATTTTCAATGATATTAGTCCTCCATTCAAGCCATTGATTGACTTCTTCGTTATCGATATTGTAGTTAATCCCCGACTTTTTGGGACACTTATCGGGAGATTCGCTTTTCATTGAATCCAAAAGCTTTCCACTCATTTGTTTGTTACGATTGACAGGTGTTTGAGTGGCAATGAATCCCAGTTTGGGATCACTCGATAATGACTTCAATACTGTTTCCGAATTGTTTTTGTCCGAAGAGTTCAAACGTTTGTTGTTTTTCTCAAATGTGTTATGTTTTGACTAAAAGCTGTTTTTTGGGAATGTTTCTGAATTAGAGGAGTTAGAGGACTGTCCTCTCTTTTGTCTCTCCAGTTGTCCGGACTTTGAGAACAGATTTATTTGTTCTTCGCTTTCAAATGCCAGGAACTGATAGCCATCGATTTGGTCCACTTCTGGCTCTTGACTCTCGAAACTAAACGACTGAATTGAAGTCATCTCTAAACTCTTTATACTGTTTTTAATAAGGATTCTTGGAATTGCTAAATGAGTAGGATGACTATCAGCTAATCAGTTTGACCAACACCTTGGTTAATGCAAGAAAAAAAAACAATACAAAATTAGCATGACGAAATCGAAATAGAGCTGTTCGCAAAATATAAAA
>JAQGBD010001245.1:0-17677 GCA_034698165.1 Punctoribates punctum | reverse complement strand
TTTCTTACAATGCTGGCCGATTAATAGCCCACCGTACAGAACTTGTAAGTTTTTTGAAGTACAGGCGGAGGGTTAATGACTGTTGGGTGAAAATAATCCGAGTATTTATGTGATTCTTAAAAGTAATTGTGATTTTCGGTAAACACACCTTTGAAAGTTATCAGGTTCTTTAACTGCATTCATTGCTTCCTTTTGTGAGCTTGCATTTTAAATCTCTTGCATCCCTTGCATACTATGAGAAGCGCTTCTCGGGAAGAATGTCTTCAGTCAGGACTGAAGGACTGGTACTCTCCTCTCATCAAATAATTGGTTAACAAAAGATTTAACTTAAGACAAGAGATCTCAGTTCCCGTCTCTTGAGTCTGAATATTAGGTATTTATTGTTTCCAATGAAAATTGATTTCATCCTAACTTATTATCACTTATTTGCATGTTCATTTTAATATTTTTATTCTGGAAATAACCAATAATCAATATTATTTAATCAAAGAACAAAAAGATGCAAGTTTCTTCTAAATACCTTAAGCATACTTACCTTAAACATTATTAAATAATAGACAGTCTCGGCTATTGAAGGTTTCTTCCCATATATTGTCCTTGGTAATCCAAATTAAAAGAATTTATGATTTTATTATGCAAGTAAAATAATAAATGTTTATACAATGTTAATGAACTTGGAAAGTCATTCAGTGAATTACTGAAAGTGAAAGATAAAATAATTATGTAATCGTGACAGAAGCCAATCAATCACCTTGCTGATTACCTTGCTTCACTCAATAATTGTCTTTTTATTTATAGATTTCTTTAAAAAGATTTGAAATTCTAACTAATTATTAGTTTTAATTATTTTATTTACAATTGATTTGAAAAATAATTCAAATTTTTTTCTCTTTTGAATTATTGATGAGTTGAAAGTCTGGTCCGCCGGCGCTCTCAAACTTTCCATCAGAAAAGTTTTCCACTGCTTCCCACCTCCAGGTGCTCTCATATGCTGAGCCCTGAGATATGTAATAAAATATAATTTATGTGAAATACTATTTTCGGAGTCAAACAAAACAATTCCTTCGAAATGTGTTTTTGAGATCAAACAAAAGTAAATCAACAAAAACACCACTTCTTATGAATTATTCATAAGCTATTGAAAAGTGAATTCTTGAAAAAAAGATGAACTAATTATCATTGAAATCAGTGTTGAAGTGATAATAATCGTGAAAAACGTGATCCAAATTAATAACTCATTAATTGTTCAGTAGTTTTGTTTTTCGATTGTTTTTTGCGATCATTTGATTGAATTTCATGAAAAGGAAACCTATTTTTTCTTTTGACGGAAACACAGGATTGTTGGCAAACAACTTATGGTGTGCTTCCAATTAATTCTGTGTGAGAGCAAGGCAATACTACTAAATTATCTTGTCTCTAGATTCTAATGCATTAGAATTGTGGTTCAAAAGAGCAAGGCAATCTTATTTACATTAGCAACAATAATCGAAGCCAAGGACATTTTGAACATCTCTGATATCGATCTCTTTTGTCAAAATTATTGAAAAATTACTCTTTTATTAGAAAATAATGATTTATTGTTCAATATTTCAAATGTTTGTTCAGTTGGAATACAATTCCATAAAATGCATGAAAAATATTATCATTTGAATCACTAAAAGCCTATTCACTATCCGACGGAATATTTTGATTTTAATAACTTTTTTCTTCAAAGGAGAAAAAGTTTTCCAGAATTTAAAGTTTGTTTTAAAATCGATTTAGAATTTGTTTGAACGGAATTTTCCCATTCATTCTGTGCTAATAATAGGATCCGACTGTAGTCCTGAAAGATAACAAAAATCGAAATTCAAAACTATTTGGGAAAAGAGTTTTTCATTTCTATCCAGTGTTTGTCGAACAGACTGTGCGCTCAAACAGCAAACAAATATTCTGTTCTCTGGCTTGTGATCTATTGAGAATAAACTTGCCTTGTTAATTATGTTCAGCAAATAGTGATCCATAAACTGATAACATGAGGGGAAAGCCATTAAATAAAAAGTATATATAATATATTTACAGCTTTTTTATATATTCGATGACATGTTTTGACATTAAAATCAGTGAATGAAATCAATTTATGATAAGTTCAAGAATTTTATTGTCATTAATAGAAATACTTTTTTTTTATTGCAATCATTTGTTGAAAAAAGAATTCATAGATTTTTTCTGAAGATATAAATCCGTATAATAATTGTCGTAATAATTAAATCATTGCTCAGTTGTGAAAACGGTTTTGGCATTGAATGCAATCGAAAGTCAATTAACTTTTTTTCTAATTTCGTTTATTGAGAAGAATCTGAGGAAAGGGTTGTCTGAGCGAAACAAAAGCCAATTCTAAATGAAATTTGTGAAACTGTTCTGCAAGTTATCCAACGATGAAAACAATCATGAATTTGGCGGCACCGGCAAAAAATGAAGATATTTCGGTGGTCACCACCGATGACAATGTGGTCAGAGATAATGTGGTGCCAAAGGTCGACAAAATTCTGCCGATTATCGAAGAGAATGAAACTCCAAGAGACTTATCCAGCAAAGTCTGTTACGACAATCCAGCGTTCATTGGAATCAATATCAATAACAGAGAGGGTGTGAACAATAATAATGTGACCAAGATCACTTCTCCAAACTTCACAGAACTCATTATCCAGAATGGAAGCCCCGGTGACAAAGTGTCAGTACCCGTCTCACCACAACACGAACGGTACACAAAAGCCCGCACTTATAGTGTGGCGTCAATCAAAAGTGTCCGGAGCTTCACCAGCGCTCTCCAGACTGACAGAAGATATTCCCGAAGATTGTCTATCGTCCAAAGGAAGTGCGACAGTCTGGGCCCTCCAGGTATTCCCGATGATAATCCTCTGCGACGAAGAATGTCTTTTATAAAAGACACGTCGGGTGAAGAACCGCTCGCAAGAGCCACCATTCAAATACTCATAGCCTCCCTCTGCGCCGGTATGTCATTAACAAATTGCTTTATAGATTTATAAACAGAATATTGATTAGTTTTTATGGTGGACAGGGTTCGGAAATGTGGGCGCAGGTGTTATCATAGATATGATGGCGGAGTGGAGAGCATTCATTGACATCAATACTATGTTTATATTAGTTCCGTCCCTTTTGGGCCTCAAAGGCAATCTAGAAATGACAATGGCTTCCAGACTGTCCACCGAAGCTAATCTAGGTCATATGGACGGTTGGCCAAAGACACTCAAAATGATAGGGGGCGATATGGCGCTGGTCCAATGTCAGGCCACTGTTATCTCATTTTTGGCCGCATTTGTTGCCATTGGAATCGATTTGGCTCAGACACAAGTATTTGACCTTGATAAATGCTTGATCCTGACCGCCAGTAGTGTTGTTACAGCCAATGTAGCATGCTTCTTTCTTGGTAAGATCATTTTTTAAGATTTGACAAGATCATAATAAATTGAAAACTTCCGACAATAGGCTTAGTGATGGCATTTGTGATAGTCTTCTCAAATAAGATAAATATTGACCCAGGTATATTCCTAATTTGAAATCCTTTCTGTTCACTTTTAACCGATGTGCATGCTCATATAGATAACATCGCGACCCCTATCGCCGCTTCTTTAGGAGATGTCTCAACGGCTGCTCTGTTCGCTATATTCGCCGAATTAATTTACGGCAGTTTTGTGGACAGGGGTTCATCGCTCCCCATATTAGCCATAATAATGATAATTACATTTCTGGTATTATTGCCAGTATTTTATACAATCGCTCGAAAGAACTCATTTACTCATGAGTTAGTCCACAGCGGATGGACTCCAGTGATCACAGCAATGATGATCTCTTCGGGCGGAGGCTTTTTCCTCGACTCGGCGGTCGACCGCTACGACAAACTTCCCCCTTTCCAGCCCGTCATATGCGGAGTGGGCGGCAATTTGGTAGCGGTGGCCGCCAGCAAGATATCGACCCGACTCCATATGAATGCGAAGTTAGGAACCCTTCCCTTCGGTATCAGTCGACTTTCATCTCCTATTCGCGTATTTTACAACAGAAGAGGTGATTATTAACCTTGCTTATTATCAAATTCTTGGAATATTTTAGTTTAATTGCAGTAATTAAAAGTTTATTAAATGATTTCGAACAGAATAACAGTGAACCGGATTCTAATGAATTTGAAATAACCTTTGATTCCAGACTTGAGTACAAAACTGTGTCTAATATTGTTATCGATGGCAATACCGTTACATCTCTTGTATTCGGTCATCATTTGGGGCATTCAGAGCGACAAAATCAAACTGACCTTTCTTTTGGTTGCCTTGTATATATCGTTTGCAGCTCTCCAGGTATATCAACAGTTAAATATGTCAACGAGCAAGGTGTTCTTTGTTTCACAAAGCTCTAAGTGGTTCAAACAAACAAGCTCAATATAAATAAATAAACATATGACCCTATTCAATTGAAAATTCCAAATTATGAAAGAACACCTTGCATTCACCAAATAATTCAGATGAAAATCAATTGAATTTATTTATTGATAAATAGGTTCTGATTTTGCTGTTCGTCGGCTATAATTTGGTTCATCTTTTGTGGTCGTATGGCATGAATCCGGATATGTCTGCCATTCCTATTCTGACCGCATTGGGAGACCTATTAGGCTCAGCCTTCCTTCTCATCGCATTCGGGTTATTAGAGAAACTCAATGATCCGAATGCAGTGATCCCTGTGTTTGACTCCCTGTCCGCTCATGTTTTCAATTCAACAAATTTGACGAATGCCTACGATTTGGGAATTTAGTCGAAAACCATATTTTAATTAATAATTTGTTTATAAAAAGCAATAATTAATTGATTTTTCACAATAAACTTATAATTAAATTACAGACCTAAACATTTGAATTTACCAAGTCAATTTTCTACCCAACAATGTTATATTTTACTAACAAAGCATTTGATCTTGCTTCGGCTAATAATAGGAGAAAACAATTTTTTGATAATCGGGGTAAAAACAAGCCATCCCTCCCCTCCCCCGATATAAAGCTGACATATAAGTTGTCTGTTAGAAGAGCTCCCAAACAATTCAGATAATAATTAATTTGTTTTTTAATAATTTATATTTAAATTAGATTTTCTCAAATACATAGTTAGAAATGAAAGGCATAAAAAATGATAATTTAGACGTCTATTGAGGAAAGTCCTGAATTTCATAATAATTTTTTAAAATTAATCAAAGTTACGAAAATATTTGTCTTAGTCCGGAATAATAAGATCCGGGCAAAAATTATTGTCTCTTTTTGATAGTATTTAAAGAAATTACTTTATTTAGTGAGACATTGAATTGAGAGGTTTATTAAGTGAAATATAGAAATCGTTTCAATGGATAAAGTCGTACATTATTTATCTGATGAGTATTGGAATGAGCTAGGTGATCCTAGACTTAATGACTGGCCACTTCTACATGGTGGACTGTGGCGTATTCTGGCTATAATTACATTTTATTTGATTATAACCAGGATTCTTCTACCGAAGTTCATGAAGAACAGGTATGTCTTGGGTTAAACTTTGAACTAGCTTGCCTAATTTATCTAGGGGTTCTCATAATGAAATTGATATATTGAAAAATTCAGACCTCCTTACAAATTGAAGAAGGTAATTCTGGCGTACAATACGTTTATGGTAATCACCAATTTGTACTTCTTCTGCGTAACCCTGGCCAACATTGACTACGGAAGAATATTCTTCAACTTCACATATCCCAGTCGTGAAGATCGCTCACCTCATACGATGTGGTTGATGAGCCAGGGTAAATTTCTAATTCGATTTTTATCCAAATTATTTTTACAGTTTTTTAAAACTTTTAAGGCTGGTATGTATACCTGACCCGGTTCATAGATCTCTTGGACACAGTATTCTTTGTGTTGCGTAAGAATGATAGGCAGGTGACTGTCCTCCATCTGTATCACCACAGTATAGTTCCAATTCTCGGATGGATTATCGGAAAATTCAATGGAATGGTTCCTCCGATGCGTCTCTTTTTACTAATGAATACATTTATTCACTCACTTATGTACGGCTATTACTCTTTGGCCGCTTTGGGGCCCTCCGTCCAGAAGTATTTGTGGTGGAAGAAGTACATCACTATACTTCAACTAGCTCAGTTTGTCATTTTGGGAGCAGATGCTCTCATAGTATACTTATTTCATTCGGGATATCCAACAGAATTATTCATTACGTTTGGAGTACAGCCGCCGATCTTTTTTCTAATGTTTTATAACTTTTATCGACAAACGTATAAAAACTCAAAACTTAAAACTAAATAAATAGCGATTTAGTGATTGTGTCAACACTTTTGGTGTTTTTGCGTCGAATATTCTCTAACTAACCGTCAGTTTTAGATTTCTGTCGAATATTATTTAATTGATTCGGAATAAAGTTGAAACAATAGGTTTCAAAAGGAGAGGACACAAATTTTCCGGTAATTTTGTTACAAACTTACTTCCAGTAGAAATCAAAAAATGTTTTTGAACCTGCTCAATTTTTCGAAATGCGTTTGTAAAATGATGTATTTGTTTTATATTTAGTTTAAATAAACCAAAAGTTAAATAACAACTTGCTCCAATCTTCCCAATAAGACCAATTTTGACCATATTCAACCAAGGTATTTAAGGTACAAAATTTGTATTAATAGGTTAAAACTAGTGACCCATAAACTGTTCACAATTCTGATAAAGATCGTGATTAAACATCAAGTTATTTACAATTTTGAAAGTAAGCATGATACATTCAAATCAGTTTCATCTTAAATTTATTCCAGAGATTCAAATGCATGAATACATTAACGTTGATATCTGGGAAGTATTGGTCAGAGGGCTGACGGCCGGCACAAAAACATAGGAAGTATTCAACGGAGTGGTTGTCAATTGTGTGGCCGTCGAGTGGCTTAACCTCATCTTCAGCTGAAGATTCTCTTCGACCAAATTCGCGTTCGCGGTCTTCAACTGTTGTATATATTCGGCCACCGTTTCCAAAATGGCCGACTTTTTCCAGTTTGCATTGGGTCCGGCCACCAAAGTCTTCAACCGCTTTATCTGTTCATTAATGGAGGAGCGGTATCGGGACTCGGCGGTGGCGTGTGCTATCTTCTTCTGGGAAAAGCCGCCATTTTTAGTCGACAATAAACTCAATTTTCGGCTAATTTTCTTCATTTTCTTCAATTCTTTATTAAAATCCTTTTGTTGTTCCTCAAGAGAGACCTTGAAATCAATTGTAGGACTGTCTAAGTCTGTGGCACTCGACGTATAATAGCCGTTGTCTTCATTCCTCTCCTCGTCGGCTGTGTTTTGTTCAAAATTGTTGGAAAACTCTTTCATTTGAGAATCGGTTGTCGAACAGAACGGGTCCGCAATTGTGTCGCCGAAAGACAGACAAATGTTTTTATCATAGAATTGGTGAATTGGATCATCACTTGTTTGAAAGGTCTGTCCCATTGTCTGTCCAAATGATTTAGGAATCAATTGATTTTGAAAATCACTTTCTTTATGTTCACAATCAGTTCCGAAACAATTCATTTGTTTTTGATTTAAATTATTTGAAATATTTTCAGAGATATTATTATCACTTAAATTATTATTACTATTATTCGGATCAAAACTATTGAAAAAATCAAATTGTGTCGGATTGAAGAGAGTTTCCTCCAAACGATTGGCGAATAAACTATCCATTAAATACCAAGATGCAAATTTGAACAAGAAAATTTGAAATCAAAATTTTCGACTTAGGAACTTGATTTAAAGTTATTTAAATAAATTACCGGGTGAACATTTAGAATAAGTTTCCACTGAAGTAAAAGCTTGTTAAAATCCAGTTTTGAATGAGCTTGATCAAAATACCATCCACCTAATTGAATTGACAAAAGAAATAACTGTTACGGAAACTATTTTCAGAATATTTTCATTAAATGAAATTCAGTCATAAAATATATATTTTGTAAGACTAGAGTTGACTATAAACTGAGTAAAAACCGGTGCAGGAAAAACACCTCTCATTACTTACTTACTTACTTACCCTTCAAGTTTACAATTTAATATGATTTTCAATTGCATTATGACCTCAATCGAGGATATGAAAGATGAAAACACTTGGTATTTCATCATTTTTTTTGCAAAATTGTTTTATACATTTGCTGCATATATCTCAATTAAACTAGATGGAATTTCGTCAAATTAAGAAGAGGGGATAATTAGGGTTTTTTATCAAGTTATTTAATCTCAACTAGCAATTACCTTGCCAATAAATTAGATTAAAATGACTTCAAATATGTTTATTATTACCTCATTGTCTTCATTTTGGAATACATAATAATAGCCAAGTTTAATTTTATCTTTTAATGATTTTAATGAGACTTAAAAATAGATTGAATCAAGGTAATTGATTTACGTAAATACCAAGTGTTGAATTGGAAATACGTTTCAAAATACCGGGGATTTCATTGTATCGGACGATAAATTAAAGTCATAAACAACTCGTAATTCAATAAAATTCAATTAAAAATGACTAAAATTTTTCCTCAAATTCTGAATTTATTCTGAAATGGGTTTAAAAATTGACATTTTTAACAGTTGTTCGACAAAACGACCTTAACTTTGAAAGCTTTATCGGACGACTGTTTTTTGCGACACTATTTGCAGGAATAGTTCAGTAAATCCAGTTTTATAACTAAAGATATTGAAAATAATGACAACATTTTTGGGATTAACTTGAACATAATTTAAGTGAATAAATGCTTTCCCCTAATGTGACAAAATAATAAGACTTCCCTCTTTTTTATCGTTGCTCAAGTGAAAACTGCTTGATCAATTTATTTGTATTGTTTACGCTATTCGCTCGAAAATAGCAAGTATGCAGCTGCTGCATCTGGGTCCTAATGTTTTTAATCATGATGATTGAGAGGTTATAAAAAGAATTTGAATGCTTAATTTTAAAAGGATTCTGTTAATTTAAAATAGTTGAATCTTGCATAATTAACAAACTTGACTGTCTTCCTACTAACTATCGAATATTCTGGTGTTTTAATTTGCACCCGAATGGGTTTTCCCCCATTTACCGATAGCCACTCCACCGGACACAGACCTGATCTACAATTTAATGATTAAGGGTTTCATTTGTCAATTTCTAATCATGTTGTTCGGGGAACGGGTGATGTCGTACACCAATAATGAACGGAATAATAATATCGAGTTTTGAATAATTTATTGCAATTATCTGTGAATACATTTTCTTTAAATTATGAAAACAATTATTTCAGTAATTGTTTAATATTTTGCATATATTTTAGATCTTCTTTTGATATCCGAATCGGTTTTTATAGACTTTTAATTAAAATTTGTTATAATTATTAATTTTAATCTTTTTTCTGATAAAAATAGTGATTTCTCTGAACAGTTGAGAAACGGATTAAATAAAAATATATATATATTTTCAAAGGAAATGCTCTTAAAAGACGACTGAATGAGTCGTTTCATTGATTTTAAATATTATCGAAATATAAATCAAAAGATTATTTAAATTAAATGAAAGACAAAACAATGAATCGATTTTTGAAACGATTTTAAGACTAAAAACTAAACTCAAACACAAAAAGTCAAAGAATTGAAAACATATTAAATATTTTAGATTAAAAATGAGCCGAAATTTGTTGAAAAAGTGATTAAATTCGAACTCAATTGAAATGAAATGATCAGAAAAAGCATCGAAACTATTCTTGCAATTAATGCAAATATCAAAAAGTGTGATGAAATTAGTCCTAAAAATGAGAGAAAACGTGAGCTCCGGATGACGTTTATGTGTGGGTCGGCCTCTCATTCGGGAATGGGTTCATTGGGATGTACTGTACGGAGATGTTTGTTGAGGGATATCCTCCAGGTGTAGACTTTGCCGCAGTAGTCGCATATGTATTGTGTCTTCTGATTCAGGTGTACGCCATTTATGTGATCTTGCATTGAATTTTCAGCATGGTACTCTTGGGGACAGTAAGGACAGGTGTATAAATTAGATTTGCCAGTAGCTGTCGGCGTCAACTCCTGGGAAACCCGCTGTTGTCGGGCTCTGGTCACAGGCGTTGAGTCATTTTCAGAGGACAGCTCTAAAAGAATTAATTAAAATCATTAATGAATTGAATTCACTCTTCTCTGGAATTCTGACCTAAGTTTTGATGGATTGACTCCTCTTTGGGCCAATTGGGTGTACGTATGGCTCCTTTCCGTCGCAGACTTGAGTCGCCATCCGTTCCATTCTCTCCACTTATAGACTGAGTAGAGGCCGAACCAATGCTGGACGTCGAGCGCCGTAGACTTCTTGTTGGCATCTGATGTGTTGGTGGCGCTGGAGGTGGGGCTCCCTTATGGAAGGCCACCGCCGAGGCTATGATCGCCGATTTCTGTGGCGTCGAATCCATTTCTTCAGTCTGTTTATTGTCATCGCCGTTGACAGTGTTCTGTTTCGGTTCTTGTGGTGCTCCCGACGAAGCGCACACATCCCCGCCCTGAGAGAAGTCAACTTCATAGACCTCTTCTCCATCTTCTTCGACGACATCCATCTTCTGTTGGCCGACATCAACAGTTTCCGAAGTAACGTCTGTCGACTCTTTGCCTTCAGTGTTATCACTCAATTTGATCCGTTTTCTCAACTGTCGGCCCTCCGGTTCATTGGTTGGCGTTTCGGCCAAACTTTGAGTGTTATCCTGTTTTTGTGGGGACTCCACAACGGGTTTATTAGGAGTTATAGACCTCAGACTTCTTGTGGTGATATTCATCTCATTTGGATTAGTTTTATTGCCACCAATTTGGCCGCCATTTTGGGTAAGGGTTTGGATTAAAATGCTTTTATTCGGATCATTGTTAACAATAATCTGTTTGTTCGGAGAGTTATTACAATTCACACAATTGACGGACGAGTTATTAATCTGCGGTTAAAAGTAGAACTTAATTATCATGTTTTTAGGCTAAGAACCAATCAATTCAGACCTTAGCGGACATCTCTTTGGACCTCTTTTTGTCGAAGAGCTCCTTCTCTATCGTGAACTTCATTTTTTCTGCTGCGAAGCGCTGTTTCTCTTCGGAGAGAATACTCTTCTCTAACTCCAACTTCTTCTTCAGTTCGGTTTCGATCTCTCGTCTAATTCGTGCGGCTTTTGAGGCCTCCCTCTCTTTGGCTGCTTTCATGTCGAGCTCGAGCTGTCGTTTCTCGGCTTTCAGTCTTTGGATCAGTTCGTTCTCAGCGAAAGTGGTCTCGTCTATGGGCTGATCGTCATTATTGACTAATTTAATGTTCATTAAGCCCTTAATCATTAGCATCTGAGCCGACGCTAAGAACTTATGGATCCGCGACTGACCCACAGATACCTTTTGAGCACAGAATAAGAGGAATTGCAGTCAATTTCTATTGAAATATAAAAATTTTCGGGTAATCTCAATACCTGTCCCTTATATATGAAGTTAACGATTGCCTCGAGATCTTCGAAGTCTACGTTTGTGACGATAACAGCGACCACTCCGTTGGTCAGAGTATTGGAAACCGTCGCGAATACCGATCGAAAGTAGTCGGAAGAAGCGCTCAGAATAACCCGATGGGTGCGTAATATCTGTTCGGTTGGGTTGGCTTTGGCGCTGACCACAGACGTGCGACGACTGGCTGAAGGAACTGGCGATGTGTGACCGTTAGTCAGTCCATTTTCGGCGGCGACGCCGGCTTCCGATACCCCGTCCTTAAGATGTGTGTGACATACGAGCAGACAGTCTGTGAGTTGAGTCGTGTCCAACATTGAGGCAAAGCTGTCCCTCATTGTGATCTCGTGGTCTCCCATACGAAAGGTATACCCGTTTTCCACATCTGAAGACATGATTTGCTTCTGCTTTTCAGTCACGTGTTTTTCAGAAGACAATTGACTTTAATAAATGTTTGGATATTTTTTGTGACAATTATCTGATCTATCAATAGATCGAGAGATCAAATGAGTGGTCAAACGAAAGGCATAATAAATGCAATCAATTGTCTGAAGATTTGAAATACATTTTTGTATAAAACAAATAATTGGATGAAAACAATCACTTGTTTTGTGTGAACCCAAACGACAACATAAAAGAGACCGACTTTTCAAATAGATTTCAAAATTGGTTCTGACAACTATTGGTCGAAAGTAATTGGTTTAAGACAGACACTGGATAATCAATTTCAAGGCAATCGACGAATTTATTGATTAAAATCAAGATATTTATTGGAATAAAAACAAAAAAAAACTGTTTTGAGTTGAATTTGACTCTCTTTGAGTGTTTGGTATGAAATGTATTGTTTGCGGACATAACACACAACAGAGAAATCCACAACATTTGAAGTGTGGCCTAACCCTCAGCGCGTGCGCACCAGAGCTCACTTGCCCTCACAATTTTGCCAGATTATTATCTATCTACTTTATTTCTCCATTCTATTAATCGTCGAATTTGTTTGCCAAATGGTGGATAGAAAGCTGGTGGTGCCATCGGTTACCCATGCACATTCAATTAGAATGAAAGAAACCAGATTCCAATTTGACCTAGTAGCACCAATAGATTCGATTTAACATGATAGTTTTAAGAGAGAATAAATTATTAATCTGACATAATTAACAGTTATTTATAAGCGTATTTTGAAGTTGTTTTTATGTGGTAACGATTTTGAAATGACCTTGGACATTGATTATCGCTAACGTTGACAAATATTTATTCATTGAAACGTCAAAAATCATGATTTCTTATGATTATTCTTAAATTTATTTCGATAATTTAGGCTTATTAAATGCTCCATCTTGTTCAATTTATTGATTTTTTCCAATTGGGCGAGTCTAACAACGAGTGTCCTTGGTTATCTCTGTTTTGAATCAAATTTGAATAAGTTTTTAATGAATCTTGGTTCAATAAAATATTGATTTTAAAATTCTATTAATCTTAAACCAAATCGATTTTATCGATTTTTATTTCAAATTTATTTATTTATTTCGAATTAATTTTGAGGCTATTTATCGGAATATGTGTTTACTGTTGAGGACTCGGATCCAATTCCTAAGAAGAGTAGATTCGGAACCGATTGGGTCACCCATAAGACTCACACTTAATGATCAGAATCGTTGAAAAATTAATTACTATTTACATGAATTGTATGCATAATTGATCGCGAATTGAGGTAAATATAATTGAATGCCCTTGGTTGGTTGCCATGACAATCGTTATGTTATCTTTTGTTTTGGCTGGAAAGCAATGGTCAGGTTCCATTTGGGCTCCATTTCGGCTATATTTGGAAATGGGCTCAAACTTACCCGATTGAAAAGCTATTGAATTATTGATTTTATCAACTTTTCTGTCAAAAACAGATGTATTGAATCAGATATCAGGTGTCGAATGAAATATATTCTCAAATCTCTTCATTTTTTTTATTATTTTTATTCAAATATAAAGAAATTTTTAATCTTTATTTAAGGAAATATATTAGAAATTTCCGCAAATTTCGATAACCTTGCATAATTTTCCAGGATAAATTTCAATTTTAAAAGAGCCTTGGCACTAGCCGTTTTAATTCTACTCGATTCCCTGATTAATTTCACTTTATCTTGATACATATCTTCATCTGGCTATTAGAGAAAGCTATTCTACATTCTAAATTCATTCCGGCTTTGAATTTATTCCCTTCCAAATAGCCGATCCTTGTTCATGGATGGTTAGCCCTCACCCCCATTATCTTGAGTTAAACAAACAAACACGATGTTTAACAATAAAATAAACAAGCACCAATTATTCAACAAACAAGAGGTGTAATATTAGCTCAATTTCAATGCAGATCTAATGGGATTTCCCACACTTTGTGTACTGTTCTCCGGCACAGAATGAACTGATCCCAAAATAATTTTAGAAGTGATGCACATGTCGTGAATCACAGCAAACACTAATAGCATCTTAAGTGAGGCCTCAGTCAAGAGCCAAATCTGAAGTCAATCAGAAGACAGTGCCGTTCAAAACAGTTTCGTTAATAGACTGACAAAAATAGGGCTTTCCTTTCAATATGTGTGTGCTCTCAGATGCCAACAAGAATGCATCTTTGAACACTGTTTATGAACAAGATTGATTTCAACTAAGCTGCTCTTTGTCTACTGGATAGTATTTCAGGTCACACGGCCTGGTTAATTTGTGTTGTATGTGACTGTTGAATGAACTAGCAACAACAACAACAACAAAAATGTCATCGGAAGGTGAAATAGGACAGCCCTCAGTGGGAATGATGCAGAAATTGTTGCCAATTCTGTTATATATTCGAAATTATAACGAATATAAACGACATCAACACTCGGTGTCGGTCAGGAATCCGAGGAAACCCTATTCGAACAGTTCCGCGGTTAAGATACTGACGGTTTCCCAACAGATTTCTGCTTACTATGAGGTCTTTGCAACTCTTCCGTGTCTTTTCAAGCATTCCTTTGTGATTAATTGAGCATGTGCAGGCTATTTATCTCACCGCTTAAGTCGTTAATTGTTTGTCTAATTTTGTAATTTAAACTTGCTCAGACTACTAATCCACATTTAGGTCATTTTGTAACAAGAGAATCTCAGTATATTCAATTGAATTTTCAATTCCTGAATGATTCAATGATCCAGCAAAAATTTTCAACTTTTAAATATTTTCAAGTGTTAATAGAGGATCTTGGTCACTATTTCTATACTCTTCATATTTATTAGAAGATTATTTGCTAACTACACAACATTTAGGGATAAACAACATATTTTTAGAATCCACTTATAGATAACTATTTATCATCTAGTTAAAACAAAATTTAGATGAATAGACTCAGTTTAAAATAAATTAACATTTATACCTGAGTAATGTATCCTGCTCAAATTTTAAAAATTCTATATACTATTTCGACGATTGGTTTGGCGAAGTATAAAAACTTCAGGTTGAATAGGGCCAAGAAAAAAGGTCCTAGATGCAAAGAAATATTGAATTAAATTTATCTATATGTCTATTGAGTTTCTAGTGCGTTAACCTAGCACAAGCAAATAATTTTATTCTAATGTATTTCTTCTCAATTAGGACAATGAAAAATCGATTTTTTTAATAGTAATAAAGTCATTCCCTCCCATCCATTGCTAATTTTGAGAATTACAAACACAAAACAATCTACCTAATTTCAAATTAATCTCAACTATAATATATTTTACAATCTTGGTAATTGAGAAATTGTTGATTAGGCAGAGGCACGTCTGGCAGCCCAGCGGAACGCCAGGGCAGAGGCCCGACAGATACGAATGAAAGAGTTGGAAAAACAACAGAAAGAGTACGAAGAGGCCAGTGATCGACACTTTGAGATGTTTGGCAAAAGTGGAAGGACTGGTATCAAAAACGGTGCCACTAAAGCCTCGGCCACTGGCAGTCAAGTAAACAGACTTTTATTGCAAACAAAATAAATCTCATTATTATATTCCACTCAATTCTAACGCACTGTAAGTCTAATAAAATTGTATCTTGCTCAAAACAGAGTCCCGAGTCTTCAAGTTCTAGAAGAGGTAGCGAAGAAGAGGATCTGGTTATCACTGACTTCGCAAACGCCGTTGAGTTTAGGGTTTGTATTGTTTCCATAATTGACTGTAATTTATGTGAAGAGAAAAAACTGATTGAATTTCATTATTAAACGTTAGCATCAGTTCAATGATTTGGACGACAAGTATCGCAAAGCGATGGTAAACAACGCACAGTTAGATAACGAACGGCAAGTCCTTACATATCAGGTCGACCTCTACAAGGATGACATCGAAGAGTTCGAGGAGAATATTATCCGACTCCAGAGGGACTATAAAGACAAGACCAGGGTTAGTTCAATTTTTTTATTCATTAAGCAGAAGTATATAGAGTCTACAACTTTGCACATCCCTAATAGGGATTCCCTATAGAAGTATCAAAATAGTATCCAAGAATAATTTCAATGATATTTCAGTCAAATACTCTTAAAACGAATAATTGATTTGATCAAGATACTTTTTTGTGTGTTTTATGACGAATTAGAAGTAATTTTGTATCCGTCCCTCAAATGCCTTATTTTAGTCCAAAATTAACAGAAAATAATTGCGTTTTCACTGCATTTGAGAGCAATTATTGTTTTATTATTCGCCTTATTATTCAGTGAAACGAATAATTCTTTCGTTGCATTAATTAATGTAAAGACAAGTATTCAAATAAAGTCGTAAAAAAGGCAAAAAATCATGTCTGGGAAAACATTGCTAGCACCAATATTGTCATGTAAATCAAATAAAACTGTTAATTAAGGCTCGATAAGTGATCGAAAAAGTGTCTAGTTTGTATTTTTTTGAGTTTTCGGATGGAATCTTGCAAGAATGCAATAGCAAAAAAAGGTTGAATGTTCGGCTCAGAGATTATATACGGGTACAAATTGAACTGAAATCTGGCTCTAATCAAGAATTTATTACAAACTAATTTGTATTCTGAGTACTTATTCTGAGCGAAAAGTCTGCTTCGAGTCTGAGTTATAACTATTTTTAATATTAGTTTTTGTGTTAAATTCCACTAAAAATGAATGAATTCTTTGAAGACTTCAACAGATTTATTATTTTTTAAAATAGTTATAAGTTTTCTATGTCTTCATGTCTTCATATTTCACAATAAATATGAAGACCTCAAAATCTCAAAGAATAACCAAGATCAGTCTTTGATAATTTAACAAAAAAGCCACCAAATCCTGTAGTCTTGATTAGATTTAATAGATTAAAAACAACTAATAAAACATTAAATGTATTGACGACTCACATAAATTAGATTTATTTCGTGATAAATAGATTGATAAATAGTGCGACCCTCTCCCCTCTCCCCTCTCCCTGGCCATTCCTGATTTGGGACGGACCCAAAATAATAGACAAGACACACTTCCTATCCGCTGACGTCTTATCAGTTATGCAAAAACAATTTTCGGCTGAATTTCAATCCTTTCAGTTAATATTCCGCAAAATTGGAATGAACAAGGTATTCCCCAAATAACCAAAGTTAGACGAATTTAGAATATTTTTAATTAAACATGTTCATTTCATAATAAAATATGGTAATATTTGATAAAAAGAGATTACACTGAAGACTGTTTTTAAAAGTTAGTTAAACAAGCTTGCACATATCATTTGTCAAAATTAATTATCAAAGAGTCAAAAGTGACGGCTCCAGAGAATAGGTGTCAATCATTTTCCTTTTTTCAACCGAACACCGATTGAAAAATAGCTTAGAGTCTAATTAAATGTGTGGAGACGTGAATTGAATTTCAATTAAATCATTAAAAACGTTTTATTTAGGAAGTGGTTCCGCCCCTCAATTCTGAACAGTTTTTTGGGCACAGAATTTGATGACATGTGCTGTTCTTTATTTTATGAACATCTCTTGTTTGGCACTATGTTTAGACCAGAGGTTATCCACCCCTTCCCTCAGACTGTCTCTACTATTTTAGGCTCAAAATTTCGATTCCAATAATTCGATGGAAAATAATCTTTTTTAAATGGATTGACAAATTCTTTCTCTCTCCCCTTCTCTCACTGATTCTCTCTCTCTCTCATTCTCTTTTCTCTCTCCTACTCGCTCTCTCTCCCCTTCTCTCCTTTTCT
>JAQGBD010001244.1:0-17679 GCA_034698165.1 Punctoribates punctum | reverse complement strand
GCGAAGTGGGATAATGTGATCTGTGATTAGGCAAACTGGGATTAGGCAAAGCGGGATTAGGCAAAGCGGGATTAGGCAAAGCGGGATTAGGCGAAGTGGGATTAGGCGAAATGGGGTGGAACCCAAAAACACAGATACTTTTTCGGGGCCTCTCAATGGGATCTCATATTATCTCTTGTTTTAAGGCATAAAGAAATTAATTTTTCCCAATTTTTACAAACTTATTATTATTTCTCTCTTTTCTCAGCGTTTCCAAAATCTTTTGATTTTTGTTAATTATATGATTAGTATTTGAAGTTTTAATAAATGATCTCAAAGTATAGCCTCTTTTGAACGGTTAATACCTGAGACCTATTTAACTATTTATTGCCGGACCGGCAAATATAGGCCGCATATGATTGGAAACACCGCTTAACCTCTTGTCTTCTCGTGATTTGTGAATCCAAACACATTTTTAGCACTTTTAAGAACACAATTGGATTTTCTTCACTAAAAACATGAATCTCTTATATAATTTTCATTAGTATTTATACAAAACAAAAGTTTTCCATTCAATCGAAAAGATAATTGAATTCTTGGAATTGATATGAATTTCATTAAATATAATTTTAACAAATATTTAATATAAAGAGTATTGTGTTTTTGCTCTATTAATTACCCGGAATAAGTTATTTGGATTTTCAATTCATAACTTCATACTCAATGTTTCAAATGATCACATTTTCCGTCTAATTATTTCCATTAGTGATTCTTTTGTTGAGAATATAAAACCTTTTTGAGTTAACCTTTGGAAAGAAGTCACCCTGGTAAGCTTAGATGTAGATTCTGTGCTTAACGTTCAGCAAATATCCTGTTCTGTTGTCAAATCTTTAACGTTGTAATCATCTATTGGAAGACTTTATCTAATTATTGTCTTATTTAATAAAACTATTTCATCGAATCACACGTTTTGTTGAATAACAGGAATGTTAGTCACGAATCGTATTCAATGATATCCTTCTCATTGATTTTGTTTTTATTGCCATCGAATCCAATGCTCACAAATACCTTCAAATATCTTTGTGTCGCTATTTTTCGTATAAACATTGAATACGAGATCCACAGAATTGAGTTTCAAAACTATATTTATTGACTGTCTCTCTGTAGGGAAGTCGGCTATCATTAAATCCATTCCTGGTTTACATTTAATTTATTAGGCATTAGTCTTGAAATCGATTCGCAGGTATTTGAAGAACTAGTCTCTCGTCGTCAGCAGATTTTTTTTTCTTCCCTGAAATCAAAATATATTTTCTTTTTTTATACGTTTGTGTGTATACGAGACTCAAAAGAAAAATAAATGAGATTTCTTGGCAACTATTGAATGAAATTAGATATTTTCAAATACTTGTCTACGAAAAAATATTTCCCCTCTCCTGGGAAGCGTTCACATGAAATTTATCTTGCTCCTAAATCCAACTTTTATAATATTGACTATTATGTGATCGCCGATTACTAATCGGTTGTCAAATGAATTTGAATTAGAAATTGAAACCGGAAACAACTTTTCCCAACAAATGGATTCAAATACAAGTTCTGAAAACTTGGAAATAATCAAAAATCTAATCCAAAAATTTTAATTAATAATTAATATTTTGATTGACAGGTGAGTCACTGGCAGTTCCCTCATTGTTCGCGAAACGATAAGATACTACACTCGCTGTTCGTTATATCGTTGAGTGTAATGGCGTGCTGTGCCGTCATAACTGTGATGTGCTTCAAACAGGACAGAAACCAACGAATGGACCAAAACAGGACTGAGTTGTCTCAGTCGGAAATAGTGACTCTTATTTGTGGAGTTCTCTTCTTTTTAGCATTTTTTATGGCAATGTATGTGGAAGTGAAGGCCAGGAACACAATCTATAGACTATTCGTCAAATTCATCTATCTCAATCAGCAGTGGTATATTGACGAATACGACAAGAAGGAGAGCGCTCCGGTCCACGTATGACAACAAACCCATCGCTTAATTCAATCAACTGTTGGCCTCTTCTAACCGATGTTCGCAATCAGTCAAATGTTTTCTAATTTTGTTTCAGATTTTCTAAAACTTAAATCTTTTTTAGACATTTCTATGCAATTCTAAGACAAGTATTCAAAAGAAAATTTGAATAACTTTTTTAAAGTAATTTATTTCGACAAAAATCTTATTTATTATTGAAATTCATTTCAAATAGTTATCACTTTTTTCGATATTCGCCATAAAAAGGAGGAATCGTTTGATTCGAGTTTTTAAGCTTTTCATAACATTCTTGTTTCTGTTCTCATCGCCGGTGCTTTCAATTTAATGACCGCATTCCCGCACCCACTCCTTCAACAGTCAATTAAATTGTTAGACAAATCCAAATGAAATTTTATAATTTCGCTACAAATCTGTTCTTTGATAAGAAAAGTTCAAATAATTGCCACAAATGTAAGAATTCAATGAAAATCAGGACAAGCAAGGTGATTTTCTGAATAATCTCTGTCTTCCTCGAGTTAAATTATACACAAATGTATGATTGAATTATAATGTTAATTAAGCATCTGTTAAGATTGAGCATGTTCAAAAACAAGATTTGTGTGGGAATGCGGTCTCTTTGAACCACAAATGTATTGATAACAAAAATTTTTAACAAAACTATTCTTTGGTTTTCTACACGAAATGTATTAATCAATCACTAAATCATTTGAAATTCAAATTTTAGTTGAATTTGTATTTCAATCAAATGTAAAATATTATATCATTTGTCAATCATTTTACAAAGTATTTCATTGACCGCCAAATGCCATAAAATGAGACTATTTTTGACGATTTTCTCATTTATTTAAACGGAGGGGGCGTTAGGCCTAACCTAACGACAATTGCCATTGTTTTGTGTTATGGACTCAATTGATGTGTCTTAAGATCTCTGAGATAACGAACAGAATATAATGATCTCTCTTTCAAGAGGGCTGACTCTTATATATCTTAGTTTTGAAAACACCCCCACAAAGAGATAAACGTTGAGACGAATGACTTCTATCTTCAGTAGTTTTAGGATTAGGAATGGGTTCACATTTGACTCACGAAAATCAAAATTAATTTTTTTTTGTACAAAAATTCGTGAAATCAATCAATTAATTCATTTAATGCTTAAAAACAAAAGTGAATCAAATTATTGACTCAAATGTTTTGATGTCAAAAGTAGTGATAAATAACTTATTGCTGGAATAGTTTAAAATTAACTGAAAAGCTCTCTTTTGAAATGATCAAGCTCACTTACAAAGGATATCTATAATTGAATATTTTGGTTGAATAAGAGAAACAAAAATAGAAGAAATCAATGAGACTCGAAATAATCCAGCAACATCAATCATTGTCAATGTAGAATCATTGATCAAGCTCCTTTTAAAAATAAAAACAAATCAATGATTGGGTGCTCTCTTGTTATATAAAGAAAAACCAATTTTCGAAACGGAATGTAAAAAACAGATATTTTTAATGTTTTTTTCGAAAGTTGTAAATCATTTTTGTAGTCATTTTATTGTTTATTATTTCTAATAATGAAAAGCAATTGAATCGCATTTGATTTAAACGCCAATAAACTGTCATCACTTGAAATCACATATTTGTGTAGAGTTTATGATATATTAATAAACAGTAATTAATATAAATATTAATTAATTGAATAGTTTGTGAAAATATATCTTAAAAGCTATTAATAATTGTTTATAAAAATATATTTAATAAAATGTTTTTATTTAAAAAACTAATTTTGTATAAAACTGAAGCAATAGAATCAAGGCTTTGAATTTTGAGCCCAGTTTCAAAAGTTTACAAAATGTGCAAGGCATCAATCAACATGCTCCAATATTCGCTCTCAATGTCATATGACAATTAATATGAGGATCGTTTTCTCAATTTCTAGTTCAATGTATACAATTTGAATGTAAATTAGAGGGATTCACAGATTGGCCTTGTTTAATTCAATTTTTGTCACCTCCCTGTGTTCATTACCAAACTAATGGACCAGGGTCACACTAATTAAATTCTCGCAAATTCTTGGCATTGATTTTTATGATCCGTGAAATTTTATTTTTTGGCTCATAAGAGGGCACTCTTTGCCGGTTATTAAGCAAACAATTTGTTTAATCCGCCAAATCGTCTGCGAATTGTCATAATTGTCACCTAATTGTGAGCACACATTCTCTGCTCAAACATTTCAACCAAAATATTCCTTACATTTCATTGAAAACAGTTAGAGTTCATCTATAGATACTATAATTTCAATATACTATCAAGGTCAATTCTTAACATCCCTTCATTTTTCAAATGAATGGTAAAAGGGCTCAAAAGTTATTGTATTTGTTTATCTGTGGCAGTGGTCAGGCAGTGGTCGGGCAGAGGTCGGGCACTGTCTGACAGTTGTGAGTCACTTGTGTTGACTGCTCTGCGAATGAGTGCATAAAAGTCGCGCAATATTTGGATATTATTTGAAAGCATAGAGTCTTTCACTCAATTCGGTTAACAATCGATTAATTGGTTTTTATTCTCTGTTTTGCCATTTATTTGATTTAATGACAAAAATGATTGAATCAAAAGATGTGAACCAATCAGCTGAAGAACTAATGGAAACGTTGGCTCAACTAAAACAGGTTTTCATTGAATTTTATTGATTTGATCTTAAATTTCAATCAAATTTCAATCAAATGATCTCCGAATCCATCGAATGATTAGGTCTTTAAACAAGAAGTCGAAGAAAAGGAGAAATTGAAACAAAAACTGGATTTCATTGAGAATAACAGCGAATGGAGTAAACGATATGTCAATCATTTGAGACAACAAATCACTGAATTCAAGACATGTATTGAATGCCAACAAAACTCTTTGAATGTCTTCAATCAAATCAAAGGTTTATATTATATTTATTTCTTAATTGTCTTCATATCTGATCCAATGCTCGATAGAAACGAATAAAGATTTGAACGAAAAGATTTGTTCTTTGAATGCGATTATTCAGAAAAATGAAGACTCGAATCAAGAAATGGTCGACAAAATCAAATCAGAGATGAATTCAGAGATCGAAGAACTCAACCAACGGTTGTCTCTCAAAGAAAAAGAGATCCAAGACTTGAAACTAACCATTAATTCGAAAGACATTCTTCAGAACCAATTGAAGAGTGAATTGAATGACAATAAACAGAAAAATGAGGAAAACTTGAATGAAATCAAAGAATTTTACGAAAATAAAATCAAAAACATTTATAAGGAATTCGATGACAACTACCAGAAGATCCAAAGACAGAACGACGAGAAGATAATTGAAATCCGCGCCAATTGTATGCGTTCTGTCGACAAAACAAAAGACGAATTTGAGACCAAACTCTGCAAAATGGAGATCGAAAACAAAGAACTTCAGGAAAAGAACTCACATTTGAGGCTTGAGTTCGAAGCCATGAAAATGTCGAACAAATTCGATAACTCGAAGGCCTTTTCGAAGAACAAAACCTCTGCATCGAAATCAAAGTCTTCAGTTCAACGCAATTCTGACACAAAACACAGTCTAATGATTCAAGTGTTGGGACAATCAGATGAAGAATTGGATGATCCCTTTCAGACCAAAACATCCAATAATTCTGTTTCCAAACGTAAGAAATTGATTAAAAGCAATGACTCGTATTTGGATTACATAAGAGATGACGACTGAAAACTATTCATCAATTTATTTAAATTTCAATTAGAGTTTAATATGAGTTAACAGTTATTTATATCTATTTATTGATTCAAATGATTTTCTGTATATTTGACACAAAAAACTCTTCGAATTCAATATTCAATTAGACTTTTCTTCTAATTTCAAGAATTGGTTTACAATAAAAATAATTTTGAGAACAAAAAAGACTAAAATATTTAATTTGAGAAAATCTATAAATAAAGGGATAAATGTATTAAAAACGTCTAATCGATGGGCAAATCGATAAAATCGGTGTGAATTCCATTTTTGATTTTTATTTGGAGTTTAATTCTGGGCTCAACTCGTTTATTGGCTTTTGTCTGATCCAAGCCTTCATCGACAGTGATGTGGAGAATGATCCCGGAGTTGATGAGTCTATTTTTATGGGCTGAGGCTATCTTATTGACAATACTGCGCTCCACTTCATGTTTGATACTTCGGGCGCCGAAATGTATTTTGTATTTGTCTGAAATTAGTTCGACAACATTGTGATCCCAGGTCAGCTCAATATTATGCCTCTCCACCGCTCGTTTGGCCCAAAATCTCAGTTCTTTGATAACTAATTGATATAATTCTGTCCTCGAGAAGGGCAGGAAGTAAACCATTTCGTTGATTCGGCCCAAGAATTCATCCCTTTTGAAGTGTTCCTTAAGAATGGGTCGAATTATCTTCTCTTTGAACTGTTCGGAGACAATTCCATTGGTTTCTGACTCGTCTATCAATAGTTTTTGGCCATATTTTGCAATTTCATCGCTTCCGAGGTTTGATGTCATCACAAATATAGCTTCGGGACAAATGACAGTCAGGCCGTCACCACTAGTCAGTCGGCCCTCCAATAGATATAAAATAATTGTTTGATTGAAGACATGATTAGAGGATTACCTCATCGAACACTTGTAACAAAAGAGTGAGAACTTTGTTGTGAGCCTTTTCCACCTCATCGAAGAGGACGACAGCATTCGGACAATCCTGTAAACCTGTCACCAGTTTTCCTCCCTCTCCATAACCGACATAACCGGGAGGGGAACCGATCAACTTCGAGACTTCGTGGGAGTGTTGGTATTCAGTCATATCTAAGCGAATAAAACAATGGTTTTTGTCTCTATGCAAATGTTTGGCCATTTGTTTCGCTACTTCTGTTTTGCCGATACCTTAATAATAAGGACAGTCATAAACTTTAGGCAAAATTTCTGAAGCTTTACCTGAGCTGCCGAGAAATAGAAAGACCAGGGGATGGTTATTGTCAAACCATCCGCTATATCTTCTCTGAATGGCGCCGACAACTGATTTGATGGCAAATTTTTGGCCCACAATGGCTTCTCTTATCTGTTCCTCTAACCACTCGACTTCAATCCCAACCGTTGAATCGCGAGGACACAGATCGGGAGTCACTTCAACGCTACCATTGCTTATATAATTTGAAAGGCTTTCAGTTATAACCACTCGACTGATGGCCAACAAAACAATTGACAAAAATTTCATTTTATCCCAAATTAATTGTAATTCTGTTTGAGAATCGATTCAAAAAAGCACTAAAATTCTCGTTAACTTTAATGAATTGTTTTGTTAACCCAGTGTTTAATTATAACGACAATTAAAAGTGAATTTTTGCGAATCTTTTTATTTGAAGACAAAATCAATTTCGAAAATAAAATTGAAATGAATTGAGAGATAAATAAGAAAATATTCAATAAAACAAATTTGAAGTATTGATAATAAATGAGAAGAAACTGATGAGAATCAGAATTACTCCAAAATTCTGGCTCCAAATGGAATGTCCCAGACTTGTGGTTACCTTTGGAGTTGTCGTTGTAGGGGACTTCTCTATTTTACCAGGCTCAGCAGGGGCTCCTGTAGTTACTGGCTTTTTAATACTCGGGTCGTTAGAAGGGAAGTCTTTAGAGCATCCGAACAGTTCTTTGTTTGATTTCCATTTCTTTGAACAGTCCTTCTCTTCTTTGTTGCCATTTATGGGTCTGAAACAAAATTCTCCCAGTTTGAAAAAATACACATAATATTTGACTTTCGCGATTAGAGAGTGGTAGGCAACAGCAGCCGTCACATCCGCCGGGAAGTCTTCGCCGAATTGCCCCTCCAGACCATATTCATTGTTACCAACTCGACCGAAAGGCCAACCCTGGGTATTGGAGTAATAAACTTTGATGTTTCTGAAGGCAATCATCATCGAATAGGTTTTATTCGGATCCATATTTCCGTCATTGAAGGCTGCGTTCCAACCGCCTCTAGGAATGCCACCCCAACCTTCTCCTTGTTTGCTTGTGCCGCCATCCCTTTGTCTTCCATCGGGCCACCAACTCCACCATTTCTGTCCTTTCCACTTATAAGTGTTTTCGGAGCGATCATTACTTCTTCTGTCTTTACCGGTGATGACGGTTACTATTGAAGTCGTTCTATCGATTGGTAACATATTCTTATACCACACTTTGAAAGGACCGATAGCTTTGGGCGTATCCGGTAGTCCTTCGAGTTCCCAATAGTAGTTCCCGCGATAAACTCTTATGGAACCGTTGCCCAAACGGTCGGCCGCGTCTATAATCGGGTCATCACAAAGAGACAATACATTGTCTTCACTTATAATTTGATTTGAATACAGAACAAGAGAATAAAAGACTAACAAATAATTCATCGGAACTCAAAATATCTAAAAATTATTTAAAAAGTCTTCAATTGAAATGTTTTTGAAGTAGAGAATGAACTGAATGGACGACAATTAGTGGATCACTCATTGATTGTTAAACCATTCGAACCGTTTAACTGAGTTTGAAATTCACGAGACATCCATATCAGCCAATAATATAAGGTTTGTAACAAATGAGTCAAATGTTGGACAATAATCGATTTCAATCCCGAGAACCCAAGTCTTAGAGGTTTTTCTATTGAATTGAGTATTCAGTTCTTGGGACAGAATTTCATTATTATATAACATTTGGAGACTTTTTGAAAATCCTATAGACTTTCAAAGATTTGAACCAAACTTTGATAATTATTTATTCTCTGTTTCCTTATTAGACATAATGATTGAGATTTTATTCGTCACTCAATTAGTTTTGCTTAAAAGTGTTTCTTCTGATTCAATGACAGTTTTGGATTCATCAGAAGAATCTGTAGGTTTGAAGTCAAAAATTCGGAACTCATTTGTCTTTTCGAGGACAGCATTCCTTGTTTTCGGTGTTTTAACTGTGATTCTGATCGTAATCGTGTTGGCAATCGCTTGTCGTTCTCTAATTTTGGCCTTTTATTCAAATTTCTTCGTCGAAGAGACGCCTCCAATACTGATCGCAGGCCCACAACAAACGGAAAAAGCCGCAGAATCTCCTAATAGGGAGAAAGTCGATCAAATTGGTACCAATGAAGAGGACACACAGCTGTCAGACAATGCAAAACAAAAAAACGAAAAGATTCAAAAAGAAGGCAAAAGTGTTATAAATGTTGAAAAACAAAAAGAAGTCATTGGAAGCGATCAAAACAAAGATTATAAAAAGAATATCTCCTCTGATATTAAACAGAAGACAAATATATGAAACGTTGGATTCGATGGCATTGATCTCTGGTTTTGATTAATAAGTTATTATAAAAAAATTTAATTAATAGATTGAAAACTCAAAATTTTCTGTTACTTATAAAACTCTTTAAAACATTCCAAGAATTTATATTTATTTGTCACTAATTTGAGTCAAATTTAATTTTATTATAATTAGTAATGATTTACGACTCATCCATTAATTTATGAATTATTTTATATTTTATTGTAATTATAATTTGAATACAATTGAAGACAATTTAAGTTAAGATTAAAAAAAAACGAAAAATCGATTACAGAATTGAAAGACAAGAATTATATTCTTTCAGATCTGATACTTCCGGCCGACGAGTCGTTTTTCTGGGAATTGTTTTCGTCATTTTCGGGGTCGATATCATTGGATTCTTGATTGACGTCATCTGATTCCGGGTGTCGTATAACTGTATAATTGGGTCGGTTTGGGCTCAATGTCTCCACTTCTTGTCCCCGATTTACAGTCGGTTGTGGTTCAGAGATCTCATCTTTTTTCTCGTTCTTATGATAAGTGAAAAAAGCGATTATTATCGCCAAAACCATTAACACTAACAGAAGGACAGCGAAAATAGCGTTCAAAGTGGCCGAAGACGACGGTTCTGACGACTTTGTCATCTTTTTTGTGTCTCCCGATTGTTGAGAGGCTTCGCAAAAGAATTGGTGATAGTCTTTGACCTAAACATTAATTAATGAGATTTTTTAAAGGTTTCAAATAATATTTTGATACCATTTGTATGTCATATATTGGAATCAACTTAAAGGTAGGATTTCCTCCCTCTCTCAAAACATAACCCATTTCATACATATTGAGTTTATCCCCGGAGAAGCCGACGAGGACCAGCTTCTCATCGCTTACATTGGCATAAATGCCGACAATAGTATCAAAACTCATATAATTTTTTTGGTGAGTTTGTGGACTCCAATCATTCTCTGATATCTTCGGCTTTTTTTCAGAGTTGAAAAGATTTTTGTCCGTTTCTTCTTTGTTCGCAGTTTTGTAAGTTTTTCCCGAAGATTGGATCCAAAACCAGGTATAGTAACCCGAAGACAGTATTCCACTCATGCCGTCAATGAACTCCTCTTTAATAAAACTTTTCGGGTAATAGCCTTCGCCCAGAGTATGACTCGTCGATAGTATCGATTCTTTCGGGTCAATCATCACTTTCAAAGTGTGGAGGCCTTCATCGATGGCAAAGAGGGCTGAAATATATTTCCCTAAAAACTTATAATTTTCGGCACTCTTTCCGTGAATCATGACTTCTGTGATATTATTTACACCTTTTTTGTGGAAAAATGAATAACCGGTCACTCGATGTCTGGTATCTAAACATTGAAAGCAATTGTTTAGTTTCGGCGAAATTAAGTGATTTTCGGATAAGTTTACCGAAATAGACGTCAAACAAATCGGAGGAATAGCTGTCGAACTCAAACTTTTTGCTCTTTTCATCAAAGAAGTAGAAGTGTTGTCCAATTTGATGGTAAAGTCGGACTCCGATGTTGAACACACTTTGGACCGAATTAGTCTTTTTCTTCGGACATACCTTCTCTCTGTTCAATGCAACCAAAGATGTGGTCGTATTGAACGGACATTTGAATAATTCGGACAAATTGTTGACTGAATTTGACTAAAGAGAAGATACAAATCAATTAGATTTAATATAAAATTAATGGTTTACCTCAGCCTCTCCTTTGCTCGTCGACAACGGAAAGGTCAATACTCGGCCTTTTCCTTCCATATTATTCCAGTCATCCCTTTGCCAGGCATACCCTTTTACCACTTCTTTTCCCGACTCTAAGTAATGGTAAAAGAAGATTAACAGGGGCCGGTTCGATGGGAGGACCTCTGTTTTTTCTGGGAGGTCATTGGGTATCGTGTTTTTGGACCATTCAATCTTTTCTAATTTAGTTTCTGCAATACTGGCCCACATCACATACACTACGTTCCGGTCCTCAAAAGTATTGGAAGAAGATATGGATACTAAAGGAAGAGAGACGTCGTCGGAGAGAAATCCAAACTTTGCACAAAAACTTTGTGTTTCTCTGACTTTGATCCGCAATCGAGTGATTCCTCCCGGAGTGTAATAATAGGGAACAATCCATCGCTTGACCACCGGCTGTCTCGCTGTAGAAGTGAACATCTTTTTTATGCCAAAGAGACAGACCCGAGAGTATTCCCCGGATTTCATATGAATTTCGTTACACTTTTTGTCATTTTGGTCGCAATCGTCAAAAATTGGCGAAATATAAGAGAATCCAATGACCGGAAAATACGTGTCTTTTAAATGCAAACAAATTATTATTTCTTTTATTAAGACAATTGTTTGAAAGCATACCGAAGCCGTCCCTATTGAGGAGAGCCGTAAAATCTGACTCAATTCGTATTTTAGACGTCTCTTGATTTGGGAACCTATTGAAGGGGTAGCGCCAGAAACGGCCTTTACTTTGAAAGTATATGTCTTTCCATAAACTGAAAACTGAAATGAAGTTTCGTTTTGGAGAACAAAACTGAACCGGGTCTAAGACATGGTCTTTGTTTAATAGATGACATCCTAATAGTTTTCTGAGAGTGAGGTTCGCCCCCTATTTGGTCCCAAAAAACTGTTAGACTTATTGACAATCAGAGAAATGGTTGGAAAACATACTCTGTTTGCGTATTCACTCATTTTGTAGTCAAATACCGATTGGTTTTTAGTAATACTATTCAGAGATAACCAAAGGAGAGTGGAATCAAGAGAACAGTCTTCTCCGCAGACAAGGTATTGATAATAGGAATTGAATCGAAAGATATATCGGTAGCGCGTATTCCAAACCACGTCATGGGTTTGGATAAGTGTATGGTTTCCGGTCTCTAATGCCAACAATTCGGTGATATTCGTGAGTTGTTTGTATTCCGACACTTCTATTATCGAAATATTGCTGAAAATGTCTGAACGGAAACTGAATTCCGGCCAATTGACAGCAGATACCAGTTTTTTCTTCTCTTTCACCACTTCTTTATAAATTGGCGAAGATGTCAGACATGAGGCGTTCACTAAAACTCTAAGTGTCGGGTCTTTTACGGCATACAATCGTCCGTCGACTGAGTTATAGATCAGAACATTGGCCCACAATATGTCTTCTGAACCGAGTTTTTCTGTTTTCGTTAAAATCGATTAAATATATATTTTATACAAAAACAAAGGGATGACTGACTTCCGTGAATACAAACAAAGTCTTGGCTCTCGTCGTATGCAATCCCTTCCAATTCAAGGCAGCCCTCTCTGGATAACTGAATGGGAAGGGTTTGGTTTAGGCACTCATCCCAATAGTTTGAATTGATTGGAGCGATATATCCGAACACAGATTGCGTTTCATCTGATTTAATGATTGAAATGATTACTATATGAAGAGTAGTGTCCAAACCTACCGATCCAGGGAACGCCAGGGTGATCGTTCATGTCTGGAAAGAAGTGTCCAGGAGCATATGTATAATGAGTTTGCTTCATATGTCTTGAAACTGATGGGGAGTCATCTTCTGGGTCTGTGTTGGAAATCCTCCAGAATTCAGATCGTTTTTGCTGAGAGTACCACAACTGAAGAATTATATCGTCTTTCAAATTGAAAACGCTTTGAATTTTTGGATTAAGATTCCGGAAATCCCAACACATCTGTTGTCTCTTCACTCCATCCGAATGATGGCTCAAACAAATCACTGACAATGAAATCCAAAGAATAAGATTTGATCTCTTCATTTGACTCTTCATTTGACAATAGTTTAGAATCGAATTCATTGATAGAGTTAAGAATATTCGTTTAAAATTAATCGATTGTTTGATATCGCGATTCATTCCTCGTATCAAAAATTAAGTAATTTCTCGACTTATTTGATAACAATTGATATACAAATCGTTTTCTGAAATTTGTTTTATTATTGAAATCAGTTTTTTTTCAAAGAAATGAAGCTTTGAATTAATGTTTTCTAAGAATTTATTATTGAATTTCTTAAACAAAGAATGCGATGAAACTAATCAGCCGTTATTCTGAGCCATTTTTGCTTTCTCTTCAGCGGTCAGGGGTTTACCGGTTTCTGAATCCACCGTAACTATTGTGTCGACCACTGTTTCTGTGGGATCAGTCTTCGACCTCTTTGTGATGGACGCCGAGTGACTAGAATCACCTGGATCAATGAAAAACAAATTGTCTTCACTCTTAGTGATGTATAGCACACGACATAATTACCTAAAGATTGAGGATTACTAGAGTTGTGAGGAATCCATACTTTCTTCCAAACGAGAAGCAGTAAAACGACAATAACTAGTAATATAATGAGAGCCACAACACATCCTATGATAATCGGTATCCAATTTGTGGACTTGTCTTCGTTGACGCAACCAATCAATTGTCTGAAATCTAAAGACTTTTCGCCCAAAAGTTAATTATTTGCGAAACAAATTTGAATTCATTTACCGATTCTTCTAAAGTCTGGGATTCGGTTATTTCGAAAAGCTTTGTGTCTTTGGTTATCGCATAAATCTTCTGCAGATCTGATCCGAATTTATAATTGAAAAGACCGACAAATTGGTGAATGATATCAAAACTTTGTTCAGAAAAGTCAGGGCTTTCTTCGAATGGATACTTATAGGGATTGAGTGCGAGTCTCAACACTTTGGTTGTGTTTGTACTTTGGTTTGCATTCATTATATAAATCAATTCTTTACTCCAATAGTCAAACGCCACACAGGGGTGGGACTGACTCACCCATTCGTTCGGCCAAAGAGACACATTTGAGGGCTTTGTCGGGTCACCAAAATCTGTTTGATTCCACGGGAGTTCCCACTTATCGGACGCTCTATCTCTTCCTTCGTCAACATTGACGGACCAAAACTCATAACTGTATTTGTTTTGACTTTTTTCATAACCGAAATCAATGCTCTTATCGACGATTTTCTTCATTTCTTTGCATTGGATCTCCTCTTCAGAGCAGTTGGAGTATTGATGATCCAATATCTGAACCTTAGACAGAATTCTTCTGTATTTTTGGTCCTCTTCTATTGGTTTTCCGACCCTTTCCTTCTCAGTGTTCCAAAGATATATCCGTTGGTTTTCAATGAATATTATTTCTGAGAACCACTTCCGAGGCTCGACCCCGAGGCTGAAGTCTGGACTTCGATATATTCGTTGGGTATAAGCGTTGTCTAAAGTGTTGACATAACAGAGCTCTGAGTTATCCATAACTATCTCCACAATAATTGTCACCAAATTTAGCAAAACTAAAGACTTGAATACCATTTCAGTTCTTTTGATTGACTTTTTTGGTTCTGATATTTGATTTACAGTAAAACCGTTTGAATATAAGACTCAAATAAAAAGTTATTAGCATTAAGTTTATTGTATTCTTGTCTAAAATATGTGACAATATTCCCAAACAAATTCAAAATATGTGATAAATTCTCGCTCTTATTCAACATTATTAGGGCTTAACTCTTCTCTTGTTTAAGAAATGGTGATTTCAAAAGTGAGTCGACATTATCTCATTGATAGGGAGGACATAACCCATGCGGCCAGTCTTGGCATAGTATTTGGAATTCATATCGGAGAGGGCGGCTTCTCTGATGTCTATTACGCCAAATATAACTCAAATAAAGTTGCGCTCAAAGCCACTCATCGGAAGAGATGCGCGAAAACCACATTTGATTCAGAGATGAATGTCTCCAAAGTTCTTATAGTAAGTCTTCAAAAGACATTCAAATTCAGAATTTCAATCATAAGAATTGCTTAAAACCATAGAATAATTGTCACGAAAATATCGTTCAATTCTTGATAATATTGGATAACAGGGATAAAAGCCAGAGTTGGGTTCTTATGGATTGGGTCGACGGCCACGATATGAATCAAATCCAAACTCGAATGAAAGCCCCCTTCCCTGAAAAGGTGGCCAAAGACTATTTCAGACAATTGGTAGCCGGCCTTCAATTCCTCCACAACTTATCTATTGTTCACAGAGATATAAAACCCCATAATATACTCATCACCCGAAGTAAAAGTGGACAGAATAGAGATATTATTAAATATATAGACTTTGGATTTGCAAAAGTAGTGACAGTTGACAACGAACACAAAGCCCTCTGTGATTCACATAAAGGTATTGTTTAAACAAATGGCAAAAAATGAGATAATCTATTGATAACCGACAGGATCTCAAATATATATGGCACCCGAACTCATGTCCGATAAGATTATTTCCTACGATGCCTTCAAATCTGATATCTATAGTCTGGCAATAGTTTTATATGAAATGCTTTTCGATACCCTTCCATTTGGGACATCAGATATGGGAGTAGACAGGGAGGAGCGCAACGATTTGATGCAAAAACTCAAAGAAAGTTTAATTATTAGATACCCAGAGAATAGTGAAGTCTCCGAAAGCGCTAAACATTTGATCGAAAATATGATTTGCTGTGAATCTGTAGAACGATATTCTCTCCAACAGATCATTGATTCAAATTGGCTGAAGAACTGACAGTTATCTCATTATTCAATTCAATACTATTCCGTAATTTATTAAGAAATTGATTCAATTATTTTGAATGCTTTGAAATTCAATTAAATTATATTATTTTTCAACCAATTTATGAATAAATGATTTGATTTGAAATCTCTCTCAAAAACATAATTAAATGTGTAATAAGAGAAGAGTTTATAAAAGTTTAATACTATTAATAGGACTTAAAAATCGATTTAAAAAATGTCAGAATTTATATAATTTTTTGGTCGAATTTAATGGAAATCTCAAAATCAGTTTTTAGGTCCAAATGTTTGTTAAATTAGAAAAAAGAGGAGAAAACTGGCGAACCATTGAATGAGACCAAACACTTCTGGTTGTGCTATAAAACAGGTGTTAAATATCTTACATCTGATCAGTAATTGAAATAAAGACAAAACAATTTCCAATTCGATACTCGACTAGTCTTTTATGTCTTTATATCTCAATATCGAACGGAAGACAACCATTTTGTAAATATTTTTCATAGAAAATAAGAATTTAAATAAAATTAATTAAAAAAGAGAAAAGTCGTTAATCGTCGAGGAATGTCATCTGTCCGGGTCCTCCTTTCCTCATATAGCGTCGGTAGCGCTTATAACTGGAGCTCTCCGCCAAATGAGCCTTTTTCTCGTCTTCGGTCCTCTTTTTCCAAACATCGAAATTGTCTTTAATCCAGAGTTCGCTTTCCATATACTCTTCGATCTCCTCTTCAGTGAGGGCTTCCCATTGGCTTTGAGACAAATTCATGGATTTCCTAATAATGTGTTGTTTTTCTTCTTCGCCGAACTCCTCTTTATTGATATTAAACTTATAAATCCATCGGAAATACCAGAATAAGTAGAGTCCTATCGTATATGGAAGTACTGCCAATTGAATCCACAGCACATTCTTGTAGTTGGGTTTGGAATACCCGCCCTTTATATCCATTTTTTCTTCGATTATTTTACGTAAAATGTTTTCCTCTTCTATTCTAATGTCGTCTTTATTTCTGAACCGATTTTTCTTTCGATTGGCCACAGAATTGCCTAAAAGTCCGTCAGTTTTGGCGATTTCTTGTGCTTTGAGCCGATATTTAGGAACAGTTAACAAGTAATCGATGGCTTCTTTATATCGAGAATGCATTGCATAGTATTGAAAGCCAGAGATGACAGTAATAGTCACCACTATTACGTAACGGACGTCCACTTTCGGGGCATACATTCGTCGGTAGTATCGGTAGTAATGAGCGTAAAACTGGTCCGGATTGTCGAGCATATCGTCGTAGTCCTTACGACTCTCCTCATCGCGAAGCACCTCATAAGCCGTCGCGATTTGTCTGAACTTTTCTGTAGCGATCTCTTTGGCCTCTTCTCCCCGATGAAGGTCCGGGTGATGTTTTCGGGCCAATCGTCGGTACTCTCGGGATATCTCATCGCGAGTCGACTCCCGCTTTACGCTAAGCACTAAAATAGATTATAAATGAGTTTTTGTATGAAAAGAGAAGAGATTAAGAATGGATGTCATTATCCATACCATCGTAACAGTTCTCTCGACCACAATATAAGCCCTCATATAACGCAAAACTGGGAGTCATTTGCAACGAAAACGTTAACAAAACTAATAATAATTTTGTTGTTTTAATTGAATTAAATTTTTTTCTAAACATTTTTACAAATAATTGATTAATAAATTAGTTAAAACTCTATCCAAATGTTGAGATTTCGTTTCACAAATGCATTGAAATTAATTGAAAATCAAAGCAATCGATTGATCACTAAATTAAATGAAAATTTAAAACTGGATTAGAAACCAATCGATTGAAACGTGTCTTCAAATCAAACACTTTTAACACACATTTGTTGTGAAGTAAT
>JAQGBD010001243.1:0-17682 GCA_034698165.1 Punctoribates punctum | reverse complement strand
CTTTCTTCGTAATCAAATACATTGTCTTCTTTGTGCCCAAAAACCTGTCCAAATAGATATACCAATAATGGGTGACCAGTCCTGTTGTGAAGCCGGCGGCCGTCATATGTGCCGATCGCTGGACATTAAACTTCTTTTCCGACTCATTATCCGATTTTTCTTCAGTCAACAGATCATAGTTTTGTTGAATGGCGTCACCGACTGTTCCCATGAGTGCCGATATCAAAGAATTGGTCAGAAGAAGGTTCGATCGGCCGAAGAGTTTGGAGTGAATGAAATTTCTGAACCGATTCATCGCAACCCACGAAGACATGATTCGGTCAGTTGGTTCCGATTTCAGCAAATGATTGCCATAAGTTATAAATCAATTATCAAGATAAACTAAGATAAATTATCAAGAGTTTGATTCCATGATTTGAAATGTGCTCGGATTTCATCATCCATTCAATGAATGAAAACAAAGTCGTCGATTGTGGCGACACTTCTGTCCAAAAGTGTTGTGTTTTGTATTGCATAACATCTCTGACTTTGAAGTGTTTTGTTTTGATTGGATCTGAGATGTGATGGCTTTTGTCGATAACTTGGTTAGTCTTATAAACAGTTTTGTCAACAATTTATTGTTTGTCTTACGCTTAAGACATAAATTGGTTTCTCCAGAAAACATGCATTTGATTAATATTAAGTATGGAAAACAAAACCAGACATTTGTCTTGAATTTCACTCCAGATATGACCGTCGAAGACATGAAGAAGCAATTGATAGACAAAATTGGGGTCGAATTGTGGTCCGATATTGTGATCATATTCTCGGGGAAAGAACTGCCGAATGATCTTCGGTTAAGTGACTGTGATTTCGGACAAAATTCAATAATTCATGCGATAAATGCTCTGAATATCAAAACAAAGACTAAATTACTGCCATTTTCTCAGACATCTGTCAATCAAAAGCTCACGAATTTGGACATCAATGACACCTCTGAAGAGACACGGCTTCAGTTGGCAGAGACTAGACTTAAGTTCCCAAACACTTCCTCAGAAGATAGACAAACGAATTACCATTTCTTCGTGTTTTGCAATTCTTGTAAAAGTCTAATGAATGGGAAGTTAAGAGTTGTTTGCAATAAATGCAAAAACGGAACAATCGTTTTGGACAGAGATCCCAAAGAGTGGGACGACGTTCTACTGGGGGACAGAATATCGGGAGTCTGTCAGACAGAGGACTGCAACGGAAACAGAGCCCTCTTTTACTTCAAATGTGTCTCAAATTCGCACAATTCTAGCGATGATTTCGAGTCAAACCGAGCGGTAGTTCTTCACTTAATCCGATACAATTCAATAGATGTCACGTGTCTTGTCTGCACTGACTTAAAGGACAGGGTTCTGGTCTTTCCCTGCGCTTCAAAACATGTCATTTGTTTGGACTGTTTTAAAGATTATTGTATTTCACGACTCAATGAAAGACGTTTTATAATCGACTCAGAGGTCGGCTATTCTCTGGACTGTCCGGTCGGTTGTCCGCAGTCTCTGATCCGTGAGACCCATCACTTCAAACTGATGTCTGAAACTGCTTATGAAAAGTACCAGAGATTTGGTGCAGAGGAATGTGTTCTGAGTGCTGGTGGAGTGTTGTGTCCTCAGCCGGGATGTGGTGCCGGCATTCTCTTAGAACCTTCAGATCCAGAGATCTGTTCCCGAATCACATGCACTGCCTGTGAATTCGTTTTCTGCCGCAAATGTCTTCAGGGTTTTCATATCGGGGAATGTCTTTCAGACTTGGATTTCGGAGTCGGTCCTAATACCAGTGCCTTCATGTCTGTGGACAAAGCAAATGCAGATCAGTCCAAATGGGATGATATGATGACCCGCACAGCCATCAAACTGTCGACCAAACCCTGTCCAAAGTGCCGAACACCCACTGAACGGAACGGCGGGTGTATGCATATGGTGTGCACCAGATCTCAGTGTGGGTTCAACTGGTGTTGGGTCTGTCAGACGGAGTGGAACAGAGACTGTATGGGAAACCATTGGTTCGGTTGAAGACAATAAAGACAATACTCTTCTCGCAAAACAAGAATAGAATTAAATTATTTTTACTCAAAAAATGACTCAATTTATAGATATTTAACTAAACTATAGTTTTATTTAAATTTTAGGAAATTATTCACAATTTTAATGATAATTATTATTAAAAACTAATGTTTTAAGTGATGTTTGCTTTGAATCGGAATTAATTGATTCAATTGTCGGCTCTTTTGACCGTTTGCTGCAATAATTTCTTTCGTCGTTCAATGGCTCGGATTTCAGTGATCTTCTCCTTATGTTCTTTGACTTCTTGCCAGACATCGATCTGTTCCTCTTCTGGTATGTGTTGTCTATACTCCTTCATGAGGTCGTACTTCTCGTTCTCGTTCTGACGCTTCCACTTATTGATGTACTGATAGTCCGGCAAATCAGACAACTGAGCGATGCCTTTGAGCTGATCGAAGGTGGCCTCCCATTTGGCGGTCCAGGGCCACTTCTTCATCACCACTCTCATAGCGTTGACCGGCACCGGCTCTCCTGGCAATAGTGGCTCCGGTGTCATATCAAAAGGAAAAGTACTGTACTCTGGCAGAGCATCTCTCAGGTAGAGGAGATGCGGGTCGACCCTCTTCTCAAGCCTTAGGACTTGAATTTCTCTTATGGTTGGGTTATATAAGTCGTATCTGATCTCAACTCCCTGTCCGTCGACTCTATTGCGAAGAGTGAAGTTGGCTTCAGTTCCCTGACCGGCCCTTTCGATGCAAATGCCCACAAATCGGGAACACTTTCCCGGAGCGTACGGATCACTGATAGTGACCCCCAATATGGAGCCGACATAAAACTCTGGTATTTCGAGGACTGTTCGCCTTCGGATCAAATCCTTTCGCATTAATTTGTCTTTAATTCTATGTCTGTACTCGAGGACAGGCGACGGAAGGAACTCCGGAAATGCGAACCGAAGTTCGGCCTCTTCTGGCGGTACGACTGACTCCTTATTGGAGGTCCACTTCTCCTTCACTTCGGCATCAATGGGAACGGGTTTGGGAACCCCATAGTATTTGGTGGGTTTCTTGCCGTGTCTGTCGTGACGGATCTGTTGCCATAATGTGTCTGAAAGTAAATGTCTTGGAATCAAATAAATGAATTGGTTTTTGAAGAATACCTTTAATTCTCAATTCATTGATTCGGAAACAATTGTTATTAGTTTTGGTCAAAACACTGATTATCCGCATCGAAGCCATCTTTGGTTCACAACTCAATAGATGGCAATCACTTCATAAACACATTTCAAACTTTTAGCAGGGTAAAAATATTTTTATTGAATAATTGGATTAGCATGATAAATTGAGCATGATAACTTATTGCTAAATTGAATTAAGAGTGTTTCAGATAAACCTTTTTATTGGGGATAAAATTGATTAAAACTTCTAAAAGTAAATGAATTAAAATTTGGTTAACAATTGATTCTTGGTTTAGATGTGAGCCAATTGGATGAGAGCGTAATCACCGGTTTCTCTCCAATTCTTTGGAAATGATTTTATCTTTTCTAACATTTGTTTGTCTTCGACACCGACCACAACATCGGCTTTAATAGTCCGAAGAGTGCAGACAGCGGTCGGGAGGAAACCCCTGAGAGATGTGCGGAAAGGCACCGACAGTTCCCAATTGATATCTCCGGCCAACTTTCGGTAGTTGAGGTCACC
The DNA here is from genome assembly GCA_034698165.1 of Punctoribates punctum. NCBI lineage: Eukaryota > Metazoa > Arthropoda > Arachnida > Sarcoptiformes > Punctoribatidae > Punctoribates > Punctoribates punctum. Next base: position 13,958 of record JAQGBD010001243.1, on the reverse strand, counting down.
CTTGAAGAGGACTAAATGCGATTCACCTAAACTTTTGTATAGATTCGGGGAAACGGTCTTCATATGACTGAAATCGTAGGGAAGTGTCCAGAATTGGTCGTCAATTATAACCCATTTGTTTGCCTCTAAGTTATTGATCCAATTTTTGGCCAACTCTTTGACAACCGATGAGTGAGTATTGGAATCGTTGGCCAAATAGTTGAGAACCCAATGGAAGTCTTTAGTCATGACATCGGACACAAACCACGGCATAGATTTGACGTAAAAGCGAACAACACTTTTCTCACTCAAGAGTCGGCTCCGACTCAAGAACTCAATTAGACATAAGTCAGTGAATAATTCGAAACCAGAGTTATCTAAAACAACACTCAATTTGAAGTCATTCTTCTGGGAACAGGTCTTCACGTAATTCCATAAGTCGTTGATTCGATTGACGATTATTTTGTCTCTCATTCGGACCAAATCGTCGGTCGGATTAGCGAATTGAGTGCTGTCTTTGCCGGCGGACAGCGAGAGATCACATTTGTTGCCCCAAAGGGACAGTTCTATGAATCGCTTGAATTGGTTTTCAATGTCTAAGTCTTGTTTACTGAAGAGATTCGCCATAAAGTCTGCCAACACTTCAATGGCTTTTATCGACGACTTTAGCGCCTGTTCTTTGGATTCGTTAAACGGATCAAAACTATGGACATATTTTGTCACTTCAAACGCTTCTCGGGTTCTTCGGTAGAGATAGCACTCGGCGTAAAGCCATTCGCATTCAAACCATTGCGGTTCGGTTCCGAACTGTTTCTCGTAATCACTTAAACATTGGTTCCATATCTTGACGTCCGGTGTATTGGACTCCAATTCAAGGAACGGTTTGTTTGTCATCAATTCATTGCGAAGTTTTGCCAAACGATTGATCGAGTCTTTCATCTCTTCTTCGGCTTCTTTTCGGTTCTCCTGTTTAACAATACCGCTGTCAACCAGAGTCTTGATCTGACGAGAGGTCGAATCAATTGCTTTGGTCATTATCACTGGCAGTCGGTCGGCGACAGTCTTATAGGCAAAAGTGCCCTCATATTTGGCCGACAAAGACTCGGGTATTGCTACAGAAGACATGATTTTGGTATCACTTCTCGATTTGATCCGAAAGTCAACTTGGATTTCGTAATAATCATTATCACTACAGTCAAGAGATGGCACTCTTTGAAGATCTTTAAACCATCGAAGAAAACAAATCAATTAGAGATCTAATAAATCAAAGTTTAGGTCAAAAGTTAAGGTCTAAAACAGTTTTGTGAATATGTATTGACTTTAAAACTGTTAGGCTTTGAATGACTTTTTCTGAATTTGTTAATCAGTTTTGACATTCTGTAGACCTCTATAGACATGAATTTAGACCAATTGGAGGACAGCTTTCAGTCATATGTCTTATGAAATCAAAAACAAACTTCAGTTGAAAAAGTCTTTTACCAAACGTTTGATTGTCTTTTGATTTGTTTTATAATTTGATCCAATTCTGTGACAAATGGCGCGAACCGCTAAAAGAAGGTTTAAAACCAAAGCTCAAGACAATAAGTCAGAGGATGAGTCAGTTGTCGCCAAAGAGACCACATCTTCAGCGACAAAACCAAAAGCCGTGTCTAAGCCTAAGCCGAAAGCCAGAGGAAGAGGAAGACCTCCGAAAAAGCAAAGGCTTACCACTGATGACACTTCAGATATAGTTCCTCCTTCTGTGTCTTCAGTAGCAAAGACACCATCTCTTGAGTCAAGCGTTAAACGGAGAAGAAGTGGAAAAGTGAACACAGAGTCGAAGATCTTCAGCCAAAAGTCGGTCAAAACCTTTTTTGCTGACATTCTTTGATAATAATTGGGATTCAATTAAAAGTAAATTTGTTTTTCAGGGAAAAGAAAGTGTTTTATGAATGTCTTAAAGATAATGGTATCAGTTGTCTCAATGATGAACCACTTCTGGAACAGATGTTTCCCAATCGGTCGATGCCAGAGATCAAGTAATTAGTCCTAAATTTGATTAATATCTAGCAATACATCAAAAACTTATCTTTTCTTTCATTCAATTCAATGTCTAATTAGTTGGAAATCAGTTTCTTTTGGTTTTTGTTTAATATTTTTGTTTACTATTTGTCCCAAAATTCGTTTTCTTTCATTAATTTCTTAATTTAATACTCATTTCAATCAATTTCTGAACAGTTTTAGTGAAAAATAATACTTTGATTACAAATATTAATTCAATTAATCATTAATTTACTGATAAAAGAATTTAATTTGAATCTAATGATCGGTTTTGTAATCAATTTTCAATTATATTCAGATCTGATTTAATGATTTAATTCAAAGGATTATTACTTTTGTTTGAAATTCAAATATTTATTATTCATTAGAAACGGTTTTTGTTATAAATTAGAGTAAAATAATAATTAAATCAAATTATGTTTTATTTTCAGAGCAATGATTGATGGCTTCAGTCGAAAGGCACAGGAATTGAACCGTAAGACCGAAGAAAGCCTTGAGTCCGATCCGAACGCCTCGAAACAGCCGATTGAGAAGTGGTTTGATTTAATCCATCAGTTGATACCCAACCCATCGAAAAAGGACGACATTTCTGCCATTTTGATCGATCTGTTCAACGATTATCAAAACGATTGTCCGACAGAACTGATAGTTCCGCTCAATTCAGATGAAGTCCTTCGACCCAATTATCGGGCGGTCTATGACTGTATTGAAGCCGCACTGAATGGCAAATATGCAAAACAGATGCAACCCATCAACGCCTTCATTGTCGTCAAACTCATTGAAGAACTGAAACAATTAATCAAAAATGATTTGAATAAGAAAGAGATGGCTTTCCTTAAGTCTGGCCTCTGGTGGCAAATCCCTAATCACACAAATGCTCAGAAACCTAATGGAGATATCATTAAAGCCATTCATTCCCAAAGACAACAACAGAATGGTTTGACAGAAGACCAGAGCGATGACCAATCAGGTGACGAAGGCCAGAGTAATCTCATTCTGGGTGACGCCAACGAACAGGAAAGTTATGAGACTCTGAAGTCATACCCGAAGTTACGAAAGATTATCGAATGTCTTAATCCGCTTCGAGTGCCCATCAATTTGATGGCCGAAGAGTGCAATCGCTTGTAGTCAATGTCGGCCTCAATCGCACCATTGGCTGAGCACTGATTGTAAGCCATTAATGACTTCATTATACTTAAAATTTTTTAATTACATTATAAACACAAATAACATAAAGGATTTCATTAATATATTCAGAGATTTCATCACATTTTCCCTAATCTTTGTTTTTCTAACTTTTTTTCTAATGAAAGGAATTAATTAATTATTCGTTAGATTTAAAAACAAGATTTTTTTGAGTCAATAAAAGCGAAGTAAATTTGTTTTTAATACTCTTGGAATTTGAAGAAATAGGAGCGAAACATACGACGCCTTAAAGCCGGTGATAATCGATAATTGAATATAGATTTAAATCAGTGAATAATTATCTGATATTAAGGAAAGTTTAGACCAGTTTTGGAACTGAGAAGGAGTCGGATAACAAAAAAACAAAAAGATTTTTATTAAAAGTTTGCTTTGATTTCCTTAACGCAGTTTTTGAATCTCATTAAACCATAAATTAAAGGACAGAATAGAGAGTAAGCCATAGAAAAATGTGTTTCTATTAGGATATTAATGTTTATTATTGCCTAACATTCATATCGAAGTAGTTTTAAATAATACAATAAATCATTTGCTGAGTAATACTCTTATATATTAACCGAATTAAATATAAATCAGTGAAAGTCATAAACTGTTTGGTATATAATCTATTCAAAAGTCAGTCATTTCTCTCTCGGTTTTAATGACAATGAATTGAACGCCAAATAAATAAATATTTTATTTGTTTAAAATGTGTTTTAAAGGAACCAAAAAACACGTAAAACAAGAATTTTAGAGAAAAGTTTTTAATAAATTTTGTTTATTATAAAGAAATTTAGTTCTTTAAAAGCGTTACAAATAAATAAATATTTGAGATAAAGCTTACGATATATTAATGTTAAGCTTTGGGTCACGTAATTAGAACAGAGACGTGAATCTAAAATTATGTCTTTCCAATGGAAAACAGGCTGAGCCGGAGGTCTACCATTTTTTTCCTAACCCCTTGGCATCCATACCTTGATCACTGAGAATACTGAACATACCCTCCGATAAAAAGTGAAGTTTTCCTAATTTTTATCTGAGGTTTCAGTGTTTAAGTGTTTTTCGTCGATATTATGAATAATTTGCGACAAAAAATCTAATCAATCCTTGAAATTAATAATTTGAGCTCATTTTGTGAGTTTGTTGGCCAACAAGTTTGTATTCAACTAGGAAGCAATGAATAACAAGGAAAGTTTATTGAGAAATTCAGTGGAGTCTGTGGCCACTCTTTAGGGCTATTGTTTTGTTTGAAATATTGTTTCAAAACATTTATTCAATTCAATAGTTTATTAATTTTATTGATCTAAAAGTTAACAGAATTTTACGCTTATTTGAGAGCAATTGGATGACAATCAATGGTTTTGTTGTACCTCTCCTTCAAACTTGACTTTTGCTTCAGATGTCTGTTCCCTATCTCTCTCTGAAAACAATTTTCTTGATATTCAAACAAAGAATTGAATTCTAAAAATCGAGGCTTTCCTCTGGAAAGTGGTATTCATTCTCAAAATCGAGCATTAATTTCATGTTTGAGCGAAAAAGAAAAGTTTTAAATCATTATATAATTGAGAATTATTTCACTCCATTCCTGTGTTTTACTTCTCGTTTCTCTCTCTTTGGATACGACTATAAGAAACTGAGTTCTTGTGTTTGTATTTGTGTTGCAATCAATTTAATGAATGAATAACTCTCTCGGTTTGAACTCAAAAAGTAAAACAAAATTTATATATTTCTTTCAAAATGATTATTATTGCGATTGAATCGAGTATTTTATAGTTCATCGCATTTAACAGTTTTGTATTTCATTACAATTAAGGCTTTCAAATGAATTTGTTTTTTTCAAAACTCATTTTTTATGCAGAAATTTCTTTTCTCTTTCTCTTCGCTCAGAATTTGCATTCATTTATTCCGATTGAAAGTAATTTTCATGAACTCTAACCCTGTTTTCTCAGAAACACAGTGTTCTCTGTTTTGCTAACATACCTGTGCTTTGATAACATGACTGAGTGATTGATTCTGAGACAAGTGTTTTCTCTTCTGAATATTCAAACCTCGCATTTCATATCTAATTAGGATTTGAATATAATTGAATGAATGTTTTTTTGCTAGTTATTTGGCGAATACGCCCGAATACTATTCGGACTGTGTGTGGACTCCCTCTCCTCCTCTCCTTATTCTCTCCTTCAGTTTTACCAGTGCTCAAGATTTTAATCAATTCGTTCGCTCCCATAGAGAACTGATTGTCAGTCAAAAAATAAGAGAAAATTAGGGGAATTGGAGCCGAATTGGAGCCCACTTTCCAATTATTCAAATTTTTTATTCTGATAATCGTTTTACTTATTTGTAGTTTTAAACACCGCTTTCCCTTTCGGTCCGTTTGTTTCCCTAATCCGGGTTTGAATTAAACATTTCTTTTATATAAAAAAATTACCATTTATTGAGTTATCATTAAATTGTTCTTGATTATTTTTTCATTCAAATTGATTTCATACAGTGAATGGTTTTGGGATCAGTTCTGCATTCAATTTATCCAACAATTAATAGAATTAAATGACTTTTCTTAGGCTTTAATACAATAATAGTGGTCTTAAAGGTGTTTCCGATTGTTATTACGGTTATTATAGTCTATTCTTATGATAACTTAATTATATTCTTTTGAGTCAATTATTTATTTATTGTTTTGTTGTTAATATCGCTTAAAAATAAGAGAAGAAAAGCGAAAAAACGTTTTTTTTCAATACATAATTTCGGGTCTCCTTTGTGTGTAAAACAATAGTCGACTGGGAATTGAAAACTAAGAGAAAAAGGTTTTTCTTGGTCTTTGATTTATTAGTATTAAGACAGGTATTAATGAAATTGAGTAAAGAAACTGAGATTTCTATTAGCCTTAGACTTGAGTTTATCGTTTCGGACGCTTTTTCTTAATTAATGAAAAATCCTATAAAATAATTGTCTCTTTTATTCTTATGTATTATTCTTTTGATTCTTTTACCTTTTGATTCAAACTTCAAGGTTAGGCAAAAAAGAGAAACACTTTTGAATGGCTAACAAACAAAAAATCGCTGAGATTTCCACATTGACCTCAATTTCCTGTCAATTCTGGGCATTAAATAAAAGTAAATAAAAGAAAATAACTGTTCGTCTGATGTTTGGAAGAAAAAGCATTTGAATCGAGGGAAAAGACGCTTTTTATTACCCAAACAGTGGGGGAAGAAATCGGTTTCTTCTCAATATATATCATTTTATTGCAAATTATAAATCGATTACATCTTTTCGATTAGTCCTGGAATACAAGTTCTTGGAAATGATGACCCGATTTGAAAGAGAGCACAGACTAAACGACTCCCCAAATAATGAGCCAAAACTTCTAATAAATTATTTAAACTTCACTCAAATAATTGCGGAGAAAATATTGGACCAAATATTTTAAATAAATAGATTTTCAATATAATGGACTTATTTGAAAGGCTCTATTTAAAAGTGATATTTCCATTGAGTAACCTGTCTATAGAAAGTGAGATCAGGACAACAGAAGAACGGGGGAGGCCTTTGACTGTTCTGACTCTTGACTGGCGTTAAATAGATTACTAACATCTTATATAACAGTTTATAGTATTTGTGTAGTATTTGTATAAACCTTGAAGAGTGTTGGAGTCGATGGTTAGCCATAGAGAGAAATGAGTGCTGCTATGCCTTAAGGGATGGGTCAGACCGAAGGTGGGTCCGACATATATAAGACTATAACAGCATTTGTTAAAACCAGGAAAAATCCACTTCTATTTTGTACTCCGCGTAAAATATAATGTGAAGTAAAATACTTTTATTTTGTTTTCCAAACAGTTTTTTATAAAAGATTTTTTCGTTTCGGGAAACAAACAAAATAAGAGACCGTTTATTACGTTCTGCTCTTTTCGCGCACAGTTTTCTCCAGTCGTTCCAACCATTCCTGACGCTGAGCTCAGCCCCGAAGAACTGTTTGCTCAGAGATAATTTGTTTTATTAATAGATACTTAATCTTAAAATACTTATTAAGATATTATCGATCGAAGGGAAAACTTGATTTCCTAAATATGAGATTTGATTTGATTTGTCGTTAAAGATATCGATTGGAAAATATTTGTTACGCTTTTTTGTGTGGAAAAGTTTTTTGCACTTTTCAGTAGTGATTTTGTGCGCAAACACTTCCGATAGTATCCAGTCTTTGATCGGAATCTTTTAAGTTTATCAGATATTCTTTAACTAACTTTTCTGTAAGTTTATTGTATTCAGTATTTTGTATTAACTCTTAATAATTGAATTCAACTTTTGTTTCGCTTATATTTCTCATCAGTTTTTCAGTTGAAGAAGAAATGAGAGTTTTATGTGTCATCTTTGCACTGTTGTGTGCGCTCAGCCTCACAGTCGCTCAATTCACTTATATTTTTGAAGTTCAAGATGAGAATCGTGGGCCCAAATCTGAGTTATTCGGAGATTTATCCCAGTATAAATTTGTTCCGCCCTCACAACTGCCCAAAAATCCGGTCCCCGCTCGACCGGTACCACAGGAAGCACCCGCACCCCAGCGTCCTGTCTCCAGAAGAGAGGATAATTTCGAAGACGAACCCATTCGGCGAAATCCAAGGCCTCAGCCACTCAGGAGTGCCGCTCAGAATCCCCGCGAATTCGTTGTGAGAGCCCCTCAACAGGACAGTCGACAGTCTCTCATTCGTCAACAACTGAATCAGGTTCAACCTGAACAGTTGCAGCCCGCGCCACAGCCCGCTCCACAGAGACAGCCCATCCAATACCAGGCTCAACCACAAACATCTGTGCCCGTGGCTCAGTCACCGCCACAGAATTGGCCCCAATTAGCTCCACACCAAACGGCTCATCTCGAACCTGTGCTGAGGACCATACAACCAAGAAATCAGGGCCCAGCACCAGCTCCAGCTTCTGCCCCGCCTCAAGAATCTGGCTTCGAATTGCTCCAGAATTTCGTGAGGTCTCAGTCACAGCCTAATAGTGTCCGACCCACTGCTCTCCAAACATTGGCTCAGTCCCCGAGATATAGCCCTCAACCACAATCTCAGCCTCAGCCTCAGCTCCGACCGGCACCACAATACAATCCGGGAAATCCAAGTGTTGTGTTGGGACAGAGTCAGACTGGATTACCGACTCTTCAAATCGGTAATAGGGATGCCCTCACTGACGCTGACCTCAGAGCCATTGAGGAACACAACCGAAGAGTACAAGAATTTCTAAAACAAAGACAACAAGAGGTCCAGAACCAGGCGGTACAAGCCTCCAGACCTCCCTCGCCGGGCAGATCACAAGCTCTTCGAACCCAACAGCCACCCGTTCGGGTACCGGCTGTCAATCAGAATGAATTGAATAATCAATTAAATAACGCACAAAGGGTTCAATACCAGAGACAAAATCAAGAGGAAGAGAGAGCCCGAAGAGAAAGAGAACATCAGGAAAGAGTGGAAAGGGAACGACTTCTTCAGAAACAGATTGAAATGATGTTAAGACCGGAAACCAGAGCAGAGGTGGCGCCCATACTAAGCAATTTGCCACTCATTAGAAATCGACCCTTAATTGAATCCGGAGTTGAATATGTGCGCGAATCTCAACCCCAACACATTCCTCAACCCCAGCATATTCCTCAGCCCCAACACAATCCCCAACCCCAGCGCATTCCTCAACCCCAGCGCCAACCCGAGCCCCAACCTCAACCACTGGAACAGCCAGAAGTGCGTCCACTGCCAGTCAGTTATAACAACGTAAGAGTTCCCGATAACGTAAGGAGGAGACCAGTGCCCAGACCTGCTCCCCAGCCAACAACTCCAGCCCCAAGAAACTATAACGTTCCTAGAACAACAACTGCTGCACCCCAGCAGTCAAATCCTCAGAATTCAAAGCCGGCCAACTTAGGTCTGGCAGCTCTTCCCCCGGATTCCGGTGAGTCATTTGAACTGAACTCGTTTTCAACCCTAAAAAACTGATTAACAAACTGCAGACGCCGACGGAATTCCTGGTGAGGCCGGAAGAGACTATCCTACTCTTGAATCTATTCCTAAGACTTCGTTCTCGTGCGCCCGACAGCCCCTCAGCGGTAAATCATTGAAATTATCTCTAGTTTTGAGGGAAATATTCAAACTCTTTGTCTAATGTCCAAAAAAGGCTATTACGCGGACACAGAGACGGCCTGTCAAGTGGTCCATTTGTGCCAATTCGGTGGTGTGCAGGACTCCTTCCTGTGTCCCAACGGAACCATTTGGAACCAGGAGAAGTTTTCGTGCCAGTGGTGGTATGAGGTATGAGCTGTTAATCAAATTTTCATTTCTTTCGACAGACATTAACACAAAAAGAGTTGAGTCGTAAAAAAAGTTTTTGAATTAGTTTTGAAGGACTGAATGAAAAAAGTAAAACTCGTTTTAAACTATTTTAATTGGAATTTATATTTTATTTGTTTAATAATCTATTAATTGGCGTATATTTCTCACTCTTATGTCTGGTTTTTGTTTTTCAAATAACAGGTCAGTTGTGCGAATGCCCCCCGTTTTTATGCCCTCAACCAAGACCTGTATAAACTGCCTGAAAAAGACGATAATCTTAATGACAATAATAATAATAATAATAATAAGAAATAATAAATTTTTAAATCAATTTTAGAGCTGAAGTAATGTCTGTTTTTTGAATTTTAATGTATTATTCGCTTAAAATTTATTATTATTTTATTTTTATTATACATTTTTTGATAGAAATTCATTCATAAGTTGTTTTTTGCTAACATATTGTGAAAGTGAATCAATGCATAAAATCATTATTTCATTTCATTTTATAATATAATCACTTTTTTCTGTTTGAAAAATGATTTCTTTTTGAATAAAAAACTTTTGTTTTATTTAAGTCTTGTTTTAAAGTGTTTTCTGATTAATAGCCAAACAAACGCTTCGATAGAATAACAATAAATGGGTTTTATTTTCGGATTAATAGTAAGAAAAATAATTAATTTCTTCGCTTTTTCTATAAATCAAATTAAATGTTGTTTTTTAAACAAAAGGGGAATTAATTACCAATTTTTAATTCTATCCGATTCTCGTGTTTTCGTGGCTTTTCTTTTCCTAATTTTGAATTTTGCTCGTTTATTGTACTGAAAACTTAACCAGCGAATGGAAATCTATAAAGTCATAAAACTTTTGAATTAAAACTGAGGTAATCAAGGTCGTTTCTGAATAATCGCTGGGAAATTCTTGATTCGGAATCAATTGTTTTGCATGTTCTGTCAGAATCATAAATAATCTTGGACTTTAAATTGTCTCATCAATCAATTTTTAATTTTTTGGCGCGTATAGAATCTATCAAAGACCAAGATCAAATTCAATTATTCATTTTATAAAAGGTATTTCAGATCACGTTTTTCAATAGTTTTTGATTTGAGACCAAAATATTTGATAATTGTTTTTGTTTTAATTCGTTTTGTGTTAATTACTTGAGCTTTGATTTTGATAATTAAAACTCAGTTTTATTTAATTAAAATCAAAATTATCTGAGACTTCAGGAAATCCAATGAATGCTATTTTTCAGTCATTGATTTGAAGTAATTTTTAATTAAATTTTGACGAAAACTAAAATTTGTATTCAAATTGAATTCAAAACCAATTTTCAATTTAACTGAATTTTTGTGTTTAATTAGAAATTCTGTAAATCAGGAAAAAAGAGTAATTTTATTCACACGAAAAACCTTCGGATAACTCATCGGAATTATTTCTCTGTACTCTTAATCGTCTCATAATTGGATAATTGAAATAATCCTTTTCCTAATCCCATAAACAAGTGATTCATTAGTAAAAATCTGTTGGATTTCTTCAAAGACATTGAGAAAAATAATTTAATAAATTATTTTAAGCAATTTTCTCATTAAAATTCAACTTTCGTTTGAATCCGAGCCTTCATTAATGCATTTTTTCTCTCGTGTTCAACAAATTACTCAAAATAAGGCATAAATAATAACAAGATTTTATTGTTTTTCTCATTACAGATATCATTGAAAATGATTTCATAAAAAATTCATTAAGAATTATACCGAATATTATGCATAAAATGATCGCTCATTTCCATCTTCCTTGATATGCGAGAGCAAGGTTACTTACTAAGTAATCAATTAGCATTCAAAGATCCTTTCACAGATTTCTTTTCTCTCTTTTGATTGATTCAATCGATGCCATAAATCAGAAATTGCTGTGAATTTCCCGGAATTACTGAACAATCCTTGCAATTATTCAGACAGTAATTGACTATAAATAATTTGATGTCTCATTTGAGTTTTGCAAGGGCGTATATTTTTGACTAAGCTCATTTTATTTTTCGTTTATTCAGATTATGATTTAGTATTCGCTGAAAACTATGTTGAAATTTCCAGAATTCATAACCGTTAATAACCAAGGCTAACATTGACAAGTTTTAGCCATTTAAATTTGTTTTTGATTCGGATCAATTTAAATTTATTTTCAAAAACATGGAAATGAGCGCAGGTCTGGTCATTATGTGTTTTCCTCGCATTAAATAAGATGTTTATTAATAGAAGTCTTAACACAATTTTGAAATATTTACGAAACGACGAGTCATTTGGGAACCAAATTCTGATCCGATTTTTAAAAACGTTTTCGATAAATATGATCGAAATCCTGGAAAACATGTCAATCAAAAACATTGAAATTACCTACTCTTAGACAGTTTTCACATAATATATGCCATAAATCCCACCCCAATAGAAATCTGCTCTAAATTAACAATAAATTTGAATAAAATTAAAGAAACACTTTTAATGACAAAACTTTTACATTTTGAGCAAATTTATTGATATTTATATCGAGCAATATATCAATTGCTAACTCATTCCGAACTTTCATCGAATAAATGGATTCAAAAAATAGTATTAAAGGAAAACAATTCAATTATTTCCGACTTTTGATCTCATCGTGACTTTTATTTTCCAAACTATTCCTCAAATTATTTGATATAAAAACTAAAGCATTCACTCAATGGGTTTCAGTAATACTTTCTTCACTGAAATCAGGTCTTCAGATAAAAATGAGTCGATTTTATTGTAGGAATGTTTGTGTCTTTCAATTAGTTTTGTTTGCAATTTGTATGACAACTGAGAGAGTGTTCGGACAACAGCCGAAGATAACTGTGTGGCCGCCGAAGGAACCGGAATTCCTCGACGAAGACAATGACAACATTCGTGGTGTTGGCGGCAGAGACTATCCTATCTATGGTTTTATACCGAAGACCGCGTTCACGTGCAGCGGACAACTCCCGGGTCTGTTCACATCTGAATCAAACAATTTATTCAATATTTTGCTTCATTAGGTTTCTATGCGGACGAGGAGGCAGACTGTCAGGTGTTCCACCTGTGCAACAATAATCACAAAATATCATTCCTGTGCGGCAACGGAACCATATTTAACCAGAAACTCTTCACTTGTAACTGGTGGTAATTCAAATTAATTATTCATCTTGATCAGTTATCTATAGTATAGATTCCACACTAATGCAAATTGTGTTTAATCTTGCAAATCAGGTACAACACGACGTGCAGTGATTCCCATAAATACTATTCATTGAATTCCGAGTTATATAAAGTGAAGCAAAAGAATGAAAGCAAACAAATCCTCAAAACTGAGGACAAAGACACAGATGTTGACAATAATAGAAGATTTCCGCCGCAAAAGATCACTCGATTACCACAACCGACACTTCAGTTTCAAAATAGAAGTCCGAAGGAATCGATTCGACAAAATGTTGGACAACAAGTCCAACAAAAACCTCATATGAATCTGAATACTGAGCCCGTTGTTAGACATTTTGTGGAACCAGAACAAGAAGAAATCGAATCTGATGAATATGAGCAAGGTCATGATAATAACCACAATCTCTATGGAATATCAGAATAGACGGCAAAAGTTTTTTTTAAAATTTTATTTTCATAAGAATTTCAATTCAGATCTGATTTTTGTTAAAATCTATTGTTTTGAAAATGAAATTAATTTTACCCTAAAATACATTAAAATCTCAAAAATTAAGACAAAAAATGATTTGAAAATCTGTGAAATTTTGAATAAGACTTAGCGCCCGATTAAATACTTGTCTTTTTTAAATACTTCTGATGAAAAAGTCTTTACTTCTGGTTTATTGTCTAATATTTGACGTCTTCAGGAGTGGCGGTCACTTCTGTTATTCTTTTGGCCCATTTATTCTCACAATTGGAGATCTTTTTAATAGAATTCGTGTCATTTATGGTGCGAAAGCCATCGAAGAAGAGATCAGAAACTTGTAAATCAATGAATAGTTCGTTCCTTTGGTTTCGGTACTCAAATTCGAGTGTCAGTGGACACCAAAACGACCGCTTTTCGGATATACCCTTCGAGTCGGTGACTTTGTTGGTCATTATCACCGAAGACGGATATTTGCCGAAAAACATATCATTCTCTCTTTCATCGAGTCTTTTGAGATCACTAAATCCGGAGCTCTTTTTCATCAATTCTGGCATCAGTTCTAAACTCAATGATAATCCGATTCTCTTCTTCTTATTCTTCTTTCTATTGACTGCAATTTTGACAATTATGCCATCGATGAGTAGTTCCAGTCTTATCCTTTTCGTTGTGCAGACAGTGTTTGAATGTTCTGCCGGAAGGCGTCTTATATCTGATGGAAGTTCAATGCGAACCGTCTTAAGGACATCACTTGTGTTCCAATATCTGATCCCAAACTCT
>JAQGBD010001242.1:0-17689 GCA_034698165.1 Punctoribates punctum | reverse complement strand
ACTCAATCCCAATGACTGCGGAATCAATCGATTGACTGAAGGCTTCGACGAAATGTGTTTCGAATGGCATAAGACTAGAGTCGAGGGATTGACTGCGGGATGGAATGCAACACAGAATGAAGTTCCCTGGATTGCATACATAAGCTACTTTGACGAAGGAGCGCCCTTCTCGTAATATTTCATAAGAAATTTTAACAAATAGCTATCACTAAGAACTCAGGATATAATTGTTCAATAATTGAGATTTAAGTCCTTCTACAATAAAATTCCTTTTAGGTTTTGTACTGGGTCACTCATCGCTGATCAGTGGGTAATCACAGCTAAACACTGCACTCCAATGTATGGAAGAAACTAATTTATTACTGAATTAATTACTTGATGTGAATATAGTCTCAATGCTTCCATATATTGGGTGAGTTTTGGCCACAAAGAGGTAATCAATAGAAATGATTTGCCATATATGGGGGCGAAGCCAGTGGCCGAAGTCTATTCCTACCCCAACAATGACACAGATCTGGCACTTCTCAAACTGGAGTCTCCCGTCACCAACAAATCTGAAGCGAGGAGTATTTGTCTGCCGGCGCCCAATATTGTCAATAAAGACCCGGAGTATGTAATGAACGCCGGCTGGGGATCAATCAACACTACCAAAGGAACCGTACAATTGGGATATCAATACCTTTTCGAAGCCAATGTTAACCTGGATGATATTGTGATCCCTGAAAAGATAGGAGATTTCAAAGATCGTTACAATACGAGTACTTTCCTTTACACACAAGCCGTTAACAAACAGACCCTCGTTTGTCTGGTAATACCCCTTTCCTTACTATAGAATAGTATCAAACATTTCTCACTTAAGGGCGATTCTGGAGGCCCTGTATGGCAATACCAAATGGGACGGGCAGTTCTCATAGGAATTGCATCCTTTGCTTTCATTAATAACGTGACTCATGTCCGCTGCACTGATCCGGCGCTCGACCCCCAGGTCGTGGTCGCCTCTGTAAGAGTCTCGCTATTCATCGATTGGATTAAAAGTGTTACTCAACTCAACTGAGAAAATTCAATTATCTTGGTCATAATTCCGGTAATACAAATTCCACAAGAGAATAGTTATTAAAATCTATTTTTTTCAAATGAACTTGATAATTTTTTGTGCCAATTATAATAAATAATTACAGAAAAGTCACCAGAATTACAAAAATTTCGATCAAAAGTCCATTTTTTATTCAAAACAAATGATAATAATTTCAATAAACTATCAAAAACTGAAATTCTTTGAAACACTCAATCAGTACGTAAACGGAGTAATAGTTAGACAACTGATTCCAGTGTTTTTACAATAAAAACCCATTGAGAACAAAATAATTGAATAATTGCCGAATAGGGGGCAAAAATTCCGTATAAATAGATATATGATTGAGTATATAAACTAGGAAAAAAATTGGCAGTTTTTAGGGGAAAATATTCTGCAATAAAATGCCATCAAATCTAAAATCAAAGACAAAAATTGGTTTTTGAACACAAAATAAGATAAGAGTTTCGGAGAAAAATTCAGTAAATATTTGTTTGCGTTAATTAAGAGGTTCTTAAGGCCAGAGTCCTGTCCGATATGGTTGTCCTGTGCTGTGTAACTGGCAGTTGAGATAAGTGGCTGAGCGGTTGACAGCGCCTAACTATCAGTGGCTCCTTTGAGGGTCTCCTTATCGAACATATACTCTCCCAGACCAGAGCCGACCCGTTTCAGGTTTGTCACGTAGTCCGAGAACTGTTTGATTGACTCCACCTGTTCTCCCAGGAAGTGGTTCTCCAAGAAGTCGCAGAACTGTTCATTCAATCCAAGAAACAATATTTCAATTAATAAATTATCAATTTTTGCAATAATTTAGAATTTTTTTTGAATTTTCATTAAAAAACAAAAAACTTTTAGACTGTAATCTTGTTTTGAAGTCAGTTTGAACTTAACAAGGTATTTTAAAATAATTATCCTGAATCATTTATGTCTGGAGATTTTAAACAAGAACACAATAAAACTCTTGATTCTTTTTGTGGTTATTTCTACTGAATTTTGTAGAGAAAACTTGAGCTTAATGATGATCAAGGAATTTTCAGTTAATTCAATGTCATTTCAAGCTGTAACTTATTTTATGATTCAGTTTAAAATTAGCTTGGTTAATCAAATTTTATATTTGGGATAATTTTGCAAAAACTATTTTTTATCAAGTCAAACTTTTTCAATAAAAAATTAACTAGCTTAATTTGTAATTAATCAATTTAAATAAAACCATTTTTCTTAGGAAACAGTTTTTGTCTAACCACGATAATTAACAAGAGCAAAATTACAGTACTTGACTCTTGGAAAATTATTTTTGATAATTTTAATCAAGTTTTATATACAATATTACAGTTTTTAAACCACCAAAAACTAACAAGATAAGTTCAACATTGAACTACTCAAATAAAACACATGAAAATTCTGAATTACATATAATTAAAATTAAATGGTCTAGCTAAATTGATTCCAGTAAAAAGACTACTCGCCTCAGTGGACCCAATTAAGAATTAAATAATTTTGTGACTAACCAAGAATAGTACCAAGATCAAAATTACAGTATTACACAATCGAAAAAAAAATTCCGAATAATATGAATGAAGTTTATACACATAATTACAGTTTATAAACCAACAAAACTGATCATGATAAACCGAAAAACAGTAAACAAAAACTGACCTGAGTATCATTATGATTACTGCCCAACTTGTGCAGATCCAAAAGGGACTGGTTAACCGTCTTCTCGAGGTGGAGGGCGGCCTGCATGGCGTCAATACCACTGCCCCAGTCGTCGAGTGAGGGCTTATTCACGTTCTGGAGTGTAATCCGACCGCCCCTTTGGTTCTGGTACTTCATAAACTGTTGGGCATGACCCCGTTCCTCATCGGACTGCTTCTGGAAGAACTTAAAGAACCCGGGCAGTGCCACATCGTCTCTGTCAAAGTAAAAGGCCATGCTCAAATAGCAGTAGGAGGCGTACAGCTCCAGATTGATCTGCTTATTGATGGCGGCCTCGACTTCGGCCGAGAAGTTCTGTCGCGGTTGGGATGAAGTCATTCTCTCTGACTCTGGAATTATTTATTTGGAATTATTAAAAAAAAATTTGAGCAGGGTTAGAAAATTGTTAAGCTCTTGGCAATTGATCCGAGTGCTGGTCCAAACTCTGTTGACGCACAACACTATTGTGAGACTTGTTTTATAGCACACAATGGGAAAGGTATGACTGAATTTAAATGGCTCTTCGCTCAGGGCTGTGATCGCAGTCGTATCCCTTTCTCTCAATAGGCTGTCCCTTATGTTTGTTTAGATTCCAGTCTGAGATAATGTCAAGTGATCTCTGGCTACAGTCGATCCCCAATGGAGTGGACTTTAATTTTTGGCCTTTTATTAGTGGAAATTTTTACCGAAAATTGAACAAGGTGCTTTTTGATAATAATCCAGGTTATTTTCATAGGGTTTTCAGGTGTTTTAACAGACTTTTAATTGGTTTGAGCAAGTTAACTTTATTTGGTCTCTATGTGGAGTAGTGCTGATGAAAGAGAATTTTTCCATTGGCACAGACAGGCGCACAGAATAAGGGGAACGGCATCTGTTGATGAGGTTTTGGTGTTTTTCTACACAACAAACGGATCGGGATTTTAAAATTGATATGGGTTAAAAATGCACTTTGTACTTGATAAGTTATTCTAAACTCCGTTGAATTTGCCCTGAATACTTTTATTCAAGCGCATAAATAACGTGGAAAAAGAGCTTGCTCAATTAAAATTTTAATAACAACGCTTACCGAGCTATAATTAAATAATCTTGCATTAAATCAAAATTTGTTCTAGCACAAAATTACAGTTTTCAAGTTTTTAATCAATTTGTGAAATTTTTCCCTTGATAAACACTAAATAAATCATTTAATCTAGACACTTATTTCTTTATTCAATTAATTATCTAACAAGAGCAAAGTTCATAGTCTAAAGAGCAAGATCATTTTGATTACTCCAGTGTATTCCAGAACTTTCCAATCAATAAATTTAATTAAATTGAATTTTGATAATTTATCTTGTTTGTTTAATGATTAAGAATTGCGGAATCGAATTCTAAACTTGTTATTTTGCACAAATGATCTTGCACAATCAATTAAATAGATTAGTTTTATTGGGGAAATAATCTGATTGTGTGAAAGTCTATAATAAAATAACCTTGACATTATCAGAGATAGATAAAGAGCAATAAAAATTTAATTAGCTAGATCAAACAGAGAGTGGGAAAGCCATAAAAACAGCCGCTTTGGGCCTCTAAATGTCAAAGATCAATTTATTAATCAGTCTTTGATCGATAATTCTTAAAGAATAATTCAAAGCAAATTGAGCAAGTTTATTTAAAATATATTTTCGCGTAGGTGTGAGCGCTCTCTTCAGGGAAATGACTATTTTTGGGTAACGTATTAGTTGTATAACAGATCACAGCTTTTGATAGACGACTGCATTAACTAATCGACAAAAAACAGTTAAATAACGGTATTGTCTGTCAATAGCAAAGTTTGACTTTTTGTTACATTAATTATCGAGTATTGAGTCGGAGAGTTATGTATCAAAAAGTACCAAATCTACGCTTTGTGTATATAACATGAATGCACATGTTTTTGATTTTTTGCTTGTGATGGGCATTACTGGGAGGGTATGGAAGGGCAGTCTTTAAATAATTCCAAAATGAGCAAGTTTAAAATTAAATAAACTATTGTAAGTCACAAATTCCAATTATTTCAAAGAGAATCTTGATAGTTTGTTGCATTTCATTAATTTTACCTTGATAAAAACATGAAAAATTTCCAAGTTTAAAGAATGTATTAAATTGCGTTATATAAAAATAGTTTCCAGGTGAAAACTGATAAATTTATCTAGCTAGAACAATTTTAACCATCAATTTGACTGAATAACTAATTGAAACCAAGTTTATTGTGTTTGTATTTTATTTATCCTAGTTAAACCTGGTCAATTTCTGGTTTTTCAAGTGTGCCCAACCCCTGGCCATCCCTGTATTTTGAGAGTCACCAGAGAAAAACATAACACTATTTATTGCCAGCATTTGGTTCTCGTCTGAAAAAAACACACGAAATATATAACAAAAATACGCGAATTGTTTTCACTCCAAATGTTTTTTGTTTATTATTTATTTCCGATAAAAACGTTTTTCCAAATTCTGTACTAAAATCCAATTGATTTGAACCGTAAATCAATTGAAAGGTGAGTCAAAAATCGGGTCATTTCTCGGCCCCGAAAAGTCCCGACATTTTTTCGGACACCAAAACATTGACCAATATTTTTGTCCACAAATTACAGGTTTTGCGGAAAAACTGGTCAACACTTCTCTCTCCCGACGCGAGTCAACCATTCTTTGTCTTCAACTGTGAGACCACTTCTTTGGATCAGTTGTTACACAGACTTCAGATGACTGGCGATTGATATCTGACTTTTTTGTTGACACTATTTGTGGATCAAAAACAATGTTTAATAACAATAATAACAACTTTAAGACAATCCGTGGTTTCGAAGGCTTTAATCGTTTGATATTATGGTATCTTTTGGTCGTATTTCACGCCTCCCGGGCGGCCACCCATTGGGTGGTCACAGAAGACGGCAAAATACACACTCAGGTGAGGCTTATTCTGTGCCTCAGCTCCGGGTTTTCAGCACCGAATTGGCCCCCAATTAGTCACTCAATTGTGGTCTCAGTTATCCCCCGATTTGTGTCTCAAATGTCCGCCAAATCGGGTTCTATTTGTCCTCCGATTCGGGTCTTAATTATCCCTTAATTCCGGTCCTATTTGTCCTTCAATTCGGGTCTTAAATGACCTCAAATTCTGGTCTCAATTGTCCCTAAAATCTGGTCCTAAATGTCCGCCGATTCGGGTCCTATTTGTCCCCCAATTCAGTCCTGAAATGTCCGCCAATTCGGGTCTAAATTACCCGCTAAACGACACCACCTTTTCCTGGACACCAATTAACTGATAATTATTTCATTTTCCGATTCTTAGGACGACTCCGTATTTCAGTTGCGCCGACCCTATGACCTGATGTCACTCCTCCACCAGGAAAAGAGGGCCGAAATGCTGTCCACTATTAAGAACCAACTGATCGCTCAGAAGGAAGAGATTGAGTCCGACTCCAACTCAAACAACGGTCTGTCATCCGATCCCCGGATTGACTCATAATCTGATGAAATTGTTTATGAATTCCTCTCTGAAAACGATTCACTCATTTGTTGGGAATTTTGTTATTGTTTTTCGGGTTTTAAATGACTTTTGGACCCAAAGTCTTGTGTTTCAGGAATTCCTTTCCACTCCTGAGTCATCTCTTTCTCTCTCTATTGGTGGGGAATGTCCTCAAAATTAACATATTTTGACCTTTAATTCAGGTTTTCCTCAACTTTTAGACAAAAACTTCTATGAATTTAACCAAATTTTATCTATAATTCAATCTATGAATATATAAATTCTATAAAACTTCCGCTTATTTCCCGGTTTTCCCCAAAATTGCCGCAAAAACTGTTCAAAAGTTTAATTAAAGGAATTATTTTCCGAATATTTTGCCGAAATTCGGGCCAAACCTCAGAGGAATTCATAAACCAATTGACAAAACACTAGAAATGAGCAGAAAATCGGCAAAAAACGCGAGATTTTTGACCAAAACATCACAATTATCTACTTTTCAGATGAAACAGAGGAAGACGTGGAACAGTTAGTCTACGCCACGAACGCCAACTGTGCGGAGGCGGGAAAACCCTTAACGCAGTTCGACTTATATATCGGTTCAATGCTTTTCTATATCCCTAACGACGATAATGTCGTCAACTATTATAACACAAATAATAATAATAATAATAATAATATTGAAAAATTGTGAGTATTTTCGGCCAAATTCTAACCGAATTCTGACCAAATTTGACCGAATTCTGACTAATTTCTACCGATTTTTCGCCCGAAAACAGTGGAAATAATTTCGTAAAAATCATACCAATGGACTCCCGGCCCGAAAAACATGAGCCCAACTGCAGTAGACTTATGCCAATGGACTTTAGTATGTCTTCGTTCGAACATTTACCGGTATTTTTGCCCATTTTTTGCCCTTTTTTGTCATATTTTGTCACTTTTCGACTGAATTCTTGATTTTTTTCGCTGATTATTAACCGAATTCTTGTGCCGACAGTCGGTTCGCGACCGGAAAGGCCTGAAAATAGACCCGGAATCGGAAATACACACAACGATCACCAATTTAGACAGTATTGGAGACTATGGGGACGCCGTCTACGAAGCACTCAAACAGGTGTGTCCTCTACGGGAGGAATGCCGTCAATTCTGAGCTAATTATGGCTAAAATTGGGCAAAAAATCAGTTTATTCTTCAGATAACACATTAGTCTTAACCCAAAACCACAAGTATTTGATTCTAAGGCCGAAGAGGTCTCTGATCTTCGGATCATCTCATAGGACAGACATCTGTTCCCCGATTTTGGCCAAAATTAACTCAATTTAACCCAAAATTAGACTCATTTTCAGTGAATTCCCGCTTTTTATCCATGAATTTGATCCGAATGAGTGACTAATGATAATTGTCTTAAGAACTCGAGTTCGTGGCTGTTGTACACAATGGCGTCGTTTTACTGGCGGGCGATGGGAAACGCCGGCGAGTCTGTCGAGTGTTTACGTCGGGCGCTCCACCTGACGCCCTACCAGTACCGTCACATACCTCTGGTCTCGTTGGGTAATGTCCTGCACCGGGCGAAGAGCTCCGAAGAGGCGGCCATTGTTATACACGCGGCCATAGACGTGGCGCCGGACGTAACCATTTCTCACTACACTCTTGGAAATATTTATGCAGTAATTGACCCCCTTTTACACCCGTTTTATGCCGTTCCTCACCTCTTATTCTGTGCCCCCGCAGGTAATGGCCGACTATAATAAGTCGATCATCTGTTTCGACAACGTTTTGAAATTGGATCCGGCCTTCGAAGAGGCGAAGCTCAGGAAACACGCCGTTCTCTGCCATAAAAGAGTGGAAAAGGCGTTGAAAGCACAGCACGAGTGAGTCTTTCCCCCGTATTTCACACTTAAGACACAGAAAACTACCCGAATATCGTGTCCTATATCTGTACCGCTCCTCATATTCTGGTCAAAGCCCTTACTTTCCTATTGAGGCCTAAATCTAATGCCCGTACCCTTAGGACAGACCTACTATTCTTCTTAACGACAAATACGGCCAAAACCGGCCGAATATCGAGTCCTATATCTATACCACTCTTCATATTCTATTCAAAAGCCTTCCTTTTTCCTCAAATCTGATGTCCAGACCCTTAGGACAGACCTATTATTCTTCTAAAAGACTAATACCTCTTAAACTCTGTCCATAAACGACAGTACGCTTCAGAAGACATTAGAAGAACTCCAGGGATATCAGAAACAACAGGAACTGTGGCTCCACTACCAGCAGAAGCTGCTCTCAGAACAGGCGCCGCCGGGAATACTGTTGGAACAGCGCCTCCACTACCGGGAGTATAAGATCCGGGAGATTATCGACTCAACGAACAGAGGAAAGGCCGGAAACGGGGCCCAACTACTGGGCTCTAACGGAGGTGTGGGCGCCGCCAATAACGGCAATACGATTAACGCGGGAGCGGCCGAAGCGGCGGCCGCTGCTGCAGCCGCGGCGGCGGCCGCCGCCTGCGTGACCGTCGACGGAGGGAACGCCAAAAAAGGTAATGCCGGCGACTGTCATATGGTTCCCATTCTTATTCCGATCACTTTTGTGCCGCCCTCTTGATGTGTGTGTCTGTCTGTCCTCTCCGGTCGGCGCTACTGTTTTTTGGTCGACTCCAGAGCTCAGGTCACGAGTCTTGTGCTCCGATTGAAAAATGTCTTCTCTTTTCGCTTAATTTATTGCTTTTGTTCCCAAAATTTTTGGTCAATTTATGGGATATTTGTGTCAGAAATCTGTGGATTTATTTTTGTTTTACTCCTTTTTGTCCCAAATTTTTCAAATTTTATCAAAAAATCGCTGTTTTTGACGAAAATCTCATTTAATTTTGAATTAAAAACTTGTTTTTCACATAAAAAATGTGTTTTTAGTTTCGGTTTTAATTAAAATCGTTTGAATTTTGAGCTGATTTTTCAACTATGGGTCAGTTTTCCCATACCCTTCCCTTTACCACCCCTTCCGATAGGGGTTTGGCCTAAAATTCAGGGCTTTTTATAGCAATAAATGCTTTGATTTTTGAGTTTTTGTTTTTATCAATCAATTTGTGTTTTTGTGCCAAAAGTTATTCAATAATATTGACGTAAATTACAATCAAATGACTACTTATTTGTTGAGATTTTCCCCACTTTTTGAGGTCTTTCCCCTCATTTCTGACGCTTTTATCCCATGATTTGAATTCTGAAAAATAAATAATAAAAATTTGTTAACCAAAAGGGTATTTAGTTTTGTATTTTTGTCTCTTTTTTCTAACCCTTCGTTTGAATTCTTTTTTTAATTAATTAATTATTAATTAAATAACAAATTATTTAAATAATTTTGTCCTCAAATGTGCCTAAAAATTGTATTTCAAACATATGTAGTGCAGTCGGTGTCCGTTATTCTGGGTTTTTAACCACCTGTTCCTTCTTATCAATTATTGACCCTGGTTTTATTACAATTTTATCCGTGTTTTTAATTAGTTCCTAGAATTTTTACCCAGTTCCTATGCTTAATGTGGAATATTCTTTGACCTAGTTCACAATTCCTCCCAACCCAACCCCTCACCCCTCTATTCCACCCCTTTTAAGGTCGTATCCTATGTCCTGTGATTTGCTTATAACGAGAATCGACTGTACTTTGAATCAAAACCAATAATTCACTTAATATTCGCTTTAATTTCAAAATACTTTTTATTCTGTATTTTCTTATAAATTGTTTGTAATTTTCGTTTCATTTTCTATACTTATTGTCAAAAAATACCCGATTTTTATAACAAATTTTTTCTAATCTATAAATCTATAGAATCTATAAAACTGTCGTCAAATGAGTTAATCAAATATTTTTCCAAAACAATTGTTATTAAAGTCATTATTGAAGTAAATGTTTTTCCACTCTTTTGACGACAAAAATAAAGAGATATTTGTTTTTCAAAAAAAAAATCTATTTAAACAAAATTATAGCACAACTCAATGAATGTTATTTGTTGCAAGCTAATTTTTATTCAATTTGTATTTATTTGAATAAATTTCAAAATAAAATCAAATTATAGTAATTGTGAAGCATTTTTAAAATCAAATTCATCTAGTTCGTATTTGTCATTTGTTTGTGTTTGCCTTGTTGAGTTCACTTTTTTCAACAATACGTAAAATGCTATCAATTTTAACAAAAAGTAAACGAGTATAAGACCAAGAATATCGGGCCAAAAGTCTTGGTCATTGATATCATGATAGTAAAGAACAGTTGAGATCTGGTCTTCAGGACAGCGGCCGAAGCCATAGATTATTATAAGTATTGATTCATAACATAATCGGAAATAAGATATTGAACTCAACAACTGAAGAGAGTAATGGAGGTCTTTGATGGCAACGACGCAATTGCCCACAAACATCATCAATATGTGGACGAGAAGTGCCAGGAGCAGAGAGACCTGGATATTGTCCGAAATAACGCAACAGATTTGAGCCACACTTTGAGAGCAAAGAGTAATCATAAGTATTGAAAATGTGAGCACAGAATAAACGGCGGTATTCTTGTATTGATCAATAATCCAGCAGAATATTGCCACGATCACTATTTGTGGCACAGCGTCCACTATTGTCCTTGCTAAAAGGTATGAGCCCGCGCTATACCAGCCTGGAATAAATAACTTATTGTAAAAATTCATTCAAGATGCTAATTCCAAAATACCGTTAGCATGCTCATTTTTAAAAATTTTCAAATCGGAAGAAAATGTTACAATTAGTCCGACCAAGGCAATGAAGGATGCAGAATTCACATCTACATTGATGAATCGTATATTCTGCTTGATATAAGACTCTTCGAGAATTTCAACGTCTGTCTGATTGCAGTCAAAGCCGAACCCGATTTCAATACAACCGTCCGTTTCTACAATTCCTTCGCTTGAATGTAATCTTAACATAATTGCCATAAATTCATTGGTGAGGAACAGCCCTAAAATGGTAATCCGTTGTGACTTAAATGTGTAGACAATTGTTCGGAACAAAAGTAGTTTAAAGTCTTTAAAACTGAATCTCTTCGAAGGCTTTGACTTATTATTCAACGAAACCATTGTTTCAATAATCGGCTCCTCTTTTAGAAAAACTGTTTTCTTATTTGTCTTTTCGATCATTAGGTCTATTGAGTCACTCCACTGACAATCAGAGCTAACTTTAAGCAGTACTTCAATTGGGAACTGACTTTCGGTACATTCAATGTGACAGCCATTCAGATAATCTCTTAGACTCTGTGGAGGACCAGAATAGACGGAAACGCCTCCCTTTGCCATTACATACACCGAATCAAACATAAGGAATAAGTCGTTATTCGGCTGATGTATAGTCGTTATGATTGTCATGTCTTTGGAAAGGGACAGTCGTTTGAGGCATTGAATCAGAACTTCTGCGGCATTGCTGTCCAGTCCAGAGGTCGGTTCATCAATATAAAAGACATTAGGCTTGTGATGAGCGGTGAGTTCGGCCGCAATCACAACCCGTTTCTGTTCGCCTCCACTACAGGACTCGACTCTATTGTCTGCGGTATCGGAGATCAACAGCTCTGACATCAGATCCGAAACAATCTTATTGTGATCTAACTCTTTGACAATTCGGGAGTTCTTCAGTTTCGATGCATACAAAAGGGTTTGTCTGACAGTCAGTCCATTCATGAGATGAACGAATATATTCTGTGCGATGAAACACGACTTATGCCGTCCCTTAATGACAAATATCTTTGACTTTTCACTCAACTGTTGATGACTTCCACCTCTTAAACACTTAAAAAGAGTGGTCTTCCCGGCCCCGGAGGGCCCCATAATAGCATTCAAAGTATTTGTTTCAAAATAGCCGCTGATATCTTTCAAAACTTCAACTCTATTCTTGGTGAATATTCCATCAGACTGAATGAACTTGGTCAAATTAGTCCAAAGAATCATAATTTCATTGGCTGTGCTGATCTTCTGCTCTTGGTTTTTGATAAATAAAAAGGTACTTTCACTCATATCAATATCTATATTATTTTCAATTATTGTTTTCTCATCTTTTTGCTTGATAATCGACATCAGATTGTTTATTACACCAAGGTGATTTGCAATTATCGGTTTTACCCAAAATATTGAAATCTCAATGCTTACAGAAATCATGTAATTAATGATAAAAAGATGAAAACACTTCCAAAAGAGTTTCTCGTCGTCTTCCAAATGATATTCAATAAGAACCCAAGATTTTTGACCAGGAGCACACCGGTCCAAACCATATATTAGAATTATGACCGTGTTCACAAAATATTTGTGGTAATCAATATCTGTTAGCTTTGCCAACAATCTTGGTAGTTCATCTGTTCTGATGAAGTAATTATTATAAATGCCCAGGGATAAAAATATGAATATTCCAGTAACATTTGCCAAGTTCTTATTTCCTGAGAGAATAGTCGCGACATTCGAGGCCAAACTCCTTGTTAAGTTGAAAATCATTAAAATAATGGCGAAAAATAGACACTGTTTATAGTAATCTTGGAACAGAGGTCTGAAGAACTGGATTATAGAGAATGCAATCAAAGAGTAGGTCGACATTGATATTGAGTCGACCAAGAACTTTGAAAACAAGAATGAGCTCCAACTGTACCAAACTAATAAAGGAAATTAATTAGCAAGGTAAAATTGAATAGATTAGAATTAAAATACCGTTTTTATGTTCAATTCGGTAGAAATTCATATCAGAAACAAAACCATTTATCTGAAGAACGAATACATTAAAAGGGATTATTGTAATTAAAATTAAAATAAAGTTTTCCATTCCAGAAGTGATAAAATTCTCCTGGCTAATTAGCAAGCAGCTTTTAGTTGAATTTGTTTCAATACAGCCATCAATTTCACTGATATTTTTGTTGAGACAATTGACCACAAATATTACGGTTATAGCGAAAAGAGTAATACTTTTGAATAAAGTCTTTCGTTGTGAGACATAATTGCGATACAAAAACCGATTCAATAGAAACCAAAAGTCTATGATTTTGAAGCCTTTGGTCTTACTTTTCAGACCCCTCTCTGTTTTGATCATATCTTTTGTGTCCAAATATTTCAGTTCTTCTCCTGTTTTGTCAGTCAATTGTCGGACAGTCTTATCATTGATTCCTTTGTAACTCAATTTAATTAACTCTTCGATAGGTATCTGATCTCCAGTGCATTGAATTCCACAGACATTGAGATGTTGTCTCAGATTCTGTGGAGGACCCCAATAGAGACAAACCCCTCCTTTGGCCAAAACATACACCGAATCAAACATTAAGAATAAGTCGCTATTCGGCTGATGTATTGAAGTTATGATTGACATCCCGTGCGATAGAGACAGTCCTCTCCAACACTCTATCAACTGATATATTGTTTAAACATTATTATCACAAAATAGGGTTAAATCAAATGACTGACCACTTCGGCGGCGTTGCTATCGAGACCAGTGGTCGGTTCGTCGAGGAATAAAATATTTGGCTTCTGGAGAGCCGTCAACTCCAGGGCCACACAGAATCGTTTGACTTCTCCTCCGCTGCACTTCTCTATCAAATTGTTCTCAATATTACTGATCAACAGCTCAGACATCACTTGAGAGACAATTTCGTTGTGATTTACGCCACTTTCAGATGAATTCTTGAGTTTCGAGGCATAAGTCAACGCCTGTCTGACTGTGAGTCCAGTCATAACCCTTTGGTCGTGATTTTGATATATAAAACATTTTCTGATTTCAATATCTCTGGGGATCCAAACCCGGGAGTCATCACTAAAAAGGTATTTATTACTCGCATTCAAACATTTAAGAAGAGTGGTTTTGCCCGACCCGGAACACCCCATCAACGCATTTATCGAATTAAACTCGAATTTTCCCGAAATATTATTCAAAATAATTTTATCAATTTCGGCAAAAGAATTTTTCACCCGAACAGTTAAGTCTGTCCACGCAATGGCTGACATTTTCAATTGAACTTGAACAATTTTGAAACTATTAAATGACTTAAACAACTTTTTCACATTCACTCCACCATTGAATAAAAGTCTTATAAATTATAAACAAGTACATTTCGTTAATCAGTTTCCTTCAAAAAAGAGCCTTGAACATTTTATCTCTGCATTAAATATAGTCAATGAACTAAAATATAATTTCCAGACATTGGTAAACGTAAAAACGGTAGTCGTAGTTAGCAAGGTCATAACAGTTTATTTATTGGCGAACACAGGTTAGAAATAATTAGAAAATTAGTTTACTAGTTAATATTTGAACCTGCCCAAAGTGACAGATGATCTAGCAAATATCACAATACTGCGGATCGTTGTCTTGTTCTCAGACCATATGACAGTCATCTGTTTCAATACTTTGGTTAAAATTGCAAGGGTATAGTCAATCGGTATGAGGAACGGTATGCTGAGGAGTGTCAGTAGTTTGAGAGCCGAGGGTTGGCTCCTCGTCAGCCAATTCTTGTCGGCCTGAGTGCACATCCTTTCAATCGCTTATCAGAAATATGGAAATCAATTATTGATTATAAACTAAGTCATTAAAAGCCATACTTTGAGTGACAGAGTCGAGCAAAGAGTCATTTTCTGCCACTTCTCGTCTCTGAAAGCATTCCATACAATCTTCTGTTGAAGAATATGACTTTTGTGTCGTTCCCTCAGCACAGGAATCGTTGTCATTATGTTTGAAGTGTTTATCAGAATTCAAAACAGACGACAATTGAGAGCTCAGACATAAATCACACGAAATCTTATCTTCAGATTAAAAGTAAAGCAATTAATTAGAATCAAATCAAACGACAAATTACTTAAACTTATCGACAAAATCGCTGACAATAAACACAAATAATAAGAAATCCATTAAATTATTGACTTTAATCAAAAACACTTACTTTTGCTGAACAAATATTTGAGAGAATCATTGAATCCGTGGTCACATAAATCGGAAAATTGTGTCGCATTTCCCGGAAAAATGATTCCGAAGAGTCGCCAAAGATTTGCTTTTGAGAGTTGTATTGAATTGTCGTAAAACCTGAAACTCAACCCAATATTGGGATCGTCTTTGGGACAGATATCTGCTTCACCGTAGGGGCTGACAGTGATTGTGTCCTGGTTGATTTTCGGAAAGTTATTACTGAAGGCTCCGTCGATATACGATATTCCCCTATATTTAGGCGGAACTATACCCGACACCAGCGGTATATAACACGAGCACAGCATTGCCTGTCATTTAAAATAGCAAGCTCAAACTATAAAAAGCCTACAAAACTTTGAATATTACCTGGATTAAGTCTTCTTTGGAATCGAATTGAGTAATGAATACATTTCTTCCATCACTGACTCGGGTGAGGCTGAGGTGGAGTCGTCCGGTGGCTCTCTTATGGCAGTCTTCGGGCAATACTTCATTCAAATATTCAAAGAGTATTTCACTCAAATTAATGCCTGGATGCAATAGCCCCATTGACTTATTCTTGGCCTTCAGGGCTACCTCTACCAGCTTGGAGGTACACGACTCTGTCAATGATTAATCAATGAGTGATCATGGTCAAATTAATGATAATTATTTAGAAATATAAAACCAAAACAACTAATGATTGACTACTCCTTTGAAATAAACAGAAATCAATCGACTCTTATCTCAATTAATTGAGGCTTTCCTTACACTCATTTGATAGATAAATAATCTTGATCAATTATTCAATGCAATTTTAAAGTAAAAGTTTTATCGCTAGTACTAAATAAAATTTATCAAGCTAATTGGATAAATTCAAATTACTAGCTTATTTAACTAGCTAGTTTAATAGAACAATAAACTTAGAATTAATTGCTCGCCAATTGGCAAATCTAAGCAGAGAGTAAGGGCTGCCAGTGCTCCAGAACTGGACCCGCACACAATGGCCTCTTTGCTCTTCGGCAGGTATTTCATTAAACAGGCGATGACTCCGATGTAATACAGACACAAAAGTCCACAACCGGTGAAAGTGATTGACATCTGTTTACAAGTCACCGAATCTGATGTCTGGCCATCTTTGAGACCATCTTCAGAGTCATAAACATTATTGTTGTTTGACTTTTCATAACTTTTTATTTGGTTTTTGTCACTAAAACTCATTTTTAAAAACTATTGATTGAAACAAATGTCAAAAATTCTGATGAATTTATGTGAAGTTTTCAAAAGAGTTCTGTTGACTGTTCTGAGGACTCACTCTTCAGAGGCTTTTCGTATGATTTAAAAGCTTTTAATTTTGAGATAAGTTTATAAATGAATGAAAACAGTGATAACCGAAGTCTTTATTGTCTTATCTTTTAATTTGAGAACTTTTTGGATAAATTGTAATCAAATAAAATGGGATTAAAAAAAACTTTTGTTATTATTGTGAAATCATGAATAAATTGAAACTGTTCCAGGACATTCCTCAACATATCATTGAAAGTATCAAATTCTTCTATTTGACACTTGGCCAGTCTTTGGAATAAATGCCTTTTTGTTACAATTGATAATAATTATTGTCTGAAACTCGAAAGCATGAGATAAATGAGCTAGCATTTATTATAAGCAGCTCATTTTTAACATTTCATCAAAGGAATACTGATGTTTATCATAACTAATGCACATATAATTACTTATTTAGTTATCATGCTAATTTAAACTTATTTGAGACAAATTCGGGATTTATTAACAGAGAATTAGCTTGATCATTAAATTTGAGTCAAAAGTATACTATTCTCGAGTAGAATAAAATGAATAAATGGGAAGACATAGACATAGAGTAGAAAACAATAAATGAAAAGACAAACACAATTAACTATTATTCAAGTTATCTAGTTGCTTTGGAGATTAGTTAACTTTGAGATAATTTGTTGGAATTTTCTTTTGTTCTCAAATTGTTTGGTTGAGAAAATGGCTGAAATTAATAATTTGAAAATATGAGTGAAATTATTAATTATTTGAAACTGTTCCAGGACATTCCTGAACATTTTATTCAGAATATTAAATGTTTTCATTTGTCGAGTCATCTTAATTTTTACGGAAGAAATGCCTTTTTTGTGACAAATGATGACCAGGTTTATGGTGTCGGAGGTTATGTCAGTGCTATTAATAAATTTAATACAAGTATTGAGTCTTCGCTTCAATTAATACCTGAATTGTGTGACAAACAAATTGAAGAGTTCTTCGAAGGATTAAAAGTTTTTTTCGCCAGAAGTGCTGATAATTATATTTATGGGTGGGGGCAGAATAATTGTGGTCTATTATTGAATGAAATGAATCGTAATGAGGATTTGAAACCACAAAAAATTAATTATTTTAATAACAAGAATATAATACAAATAAGTTGTGGTTGGCATCATTGTTTAGCCCTCTCTGATAATGGAGTGATCTATGGATGGGGTGATAATAGTTGTGGACAACTTGGTGTCAATAAAT
>JAQGBD010001241.1:0-17697 GCA_034698165.1 Punctoribates punctum | reverse complement strand
ATTATCACTTCTGATGACTGACTAATAATTAATTTAATGAAAATTCTTATTAAATATTTGGATAAAAAAATCAAGAATTAGATAATCAGAAGTAAATCATAGAATCGTTAAATTCAAACGAATGGCTTAAATATCAGAATTTCTGGTGTTTTCTCAGTTTTATAAATTGATATTTAAATTGATATTAAATATCTGTTATTTATCTAATGATAGAAAACACTGACTTATTATCAGTGGAAGAGATGACAACTTTTAGCAAATGATTGGTAAAGAATTTTGTCCTCAGTTTCTGGTTTCCAATCAGTTTTCAGTGCATTCATTAGATTTATGTTTTCCTTAATTGATATGAATATCGATAATAAAAATGTATAAACAATTAAGTCAATGGTTTCTCCCATTTCTCGATCAATATTTATATGATTTTATAACTCAATCAATAACTAAAATATCGTTATAAGAAAGGGAGGGCTGACCCCCTTCTACAAGGTCATCAACCCAGTACAAAATATTAGCTTCAAATTGAAGGAATCTTGGCAACTTTTTTCTGCCATTTTTGTAAATTACAGGAAATTCTGAATGTGCTCTTGATTAAAATTTCAATTGATCTTATTAATATTAATGAAGTTTGAATCACCTATCTCAATTTTATCACTCTTTTTTTTATTGTCATCCACAATGAATTATTTATTACTTATCTATTTTATTTAATATCAGATGAGCAAGGTAATAATTATGTTGATATTGTGCATTTATAATGCTAAAGTAGCAATTTATTCTTTATTAGGTTCTTGTAAAATTCTTTATACTTATATTGGGCTAATTTAGATGAGAGTAAGATAGAGTTATGATAGAGTAATATTGAGCAAGATAGCTTTTCATAATATTATTATTTTCTTGGTTTTGATTAAAAATAAAGCATTTTATTAAAATGTGTTTCAATGACAGCATTTTGTGACTTAATTGCTATCGAAGTCATCAGATCTCATATTCTTAAAGAGGAATAACCAGACCTTAAAGGGGTTATCAAAATTGATTTCATGTTTTCAAAAACCTAGAATATATGTCCTAGATCACCATTAATTCTAAAGATATTGAATTTAATATATTTGAAATGCATTATTTTTCAACATCTATTTTATATTTGATTTTTACCCATTTTATTTTGCACAAAAATATTTTGAAATATAAAAAATTATTGTGGGTTTGTGTAGTATATCCCCACTGGATATTCCACTTTTAAAACTTGAACTCAAACTGAGAGGTAATAAATTGAAATTTTTGTTAACTCAGCGAAAGACTCGATATTTTACTCAAAATGTTTCCATAAAAAAGTTTGAATAAAAGGATTCCTTTAAAGGCATCAAAAAATTATGAAATTTTGAATTATTCTGAAATTTTGATAATTTTATTAAATATTTATAATATATTTTATTAAATATTTTCATTATTTAAATGGATTTTCTATTTGTTTGCTAAATATTTTCAGATTCAAAGTCGAAGCGAACGAAGAGTTTTATATTTTACAAAATGAAAAATTATTTGCCTTTCGATCAAATATCGGATCAAATAACAGAAAATTAAGTCTTTTATGACTTAAATTCCGCCCAAAATGTTTGGCCAAACACTTAATTACGAAATTCTCAGAATTTGAATCGTGGACTATATCGAGGATATACTCCAATATTATCTAATCGTTGATTCGACATAACTCTGAAAAAGAGATATAAATACGAGTTTTTTGTTTAATCTCTACTAATAATTGACAAAACGTTTCCTCTGATTGGAAGCAATAAAAAATTAATTTTATTAAATAAATATTCGTTTCGAAGGACAGAAGTATTTGTTGAGAGACTCTTCAAGTCAATTGTCGACAACAGAAGGAAAGGCCATTTGTTTGACACTACAATTGATAACATCTGAAATTGATTAACAATTTCCTCAATCAATATAACTCTTCAACTCATCTGAAGTGAGTTTTTCAATCCGAAGATCGATTTCGATGTAAAATATTTATTCGATTCAAGAAAAAAAAGTATTAAATCTATTGCGAAGAATGTCTGAAAATATCGTATCGATGAGTGACTCCTCAGAAACAACGGGAACCCTCTCCACATCGATCAGTTTGACGACTAAATTATATCTAAAGCGATATCTAATGTTATTGTTGTTTATATTGCTGTCGATGTCTAATGCCTTTCAATGGATTGAATACGCGATTATCGAGAATATAATTGTCAGGTATTACGGAACCACCACTTTTTGGGTCAACTGTACGTCAGTGGTATATATGGCCGCCTATATAATTGGTATACTGCCGGCCACTTATCTGTTGGACTCTCGAGGACTTCGATTCTGTGTCCTTTTGGGAGCGTTTGGCAATAGTTTCGGTTCAATAATCAAATGCTTTAGTGTTAACCCAAACCTGTTTTGGGTGACAATGATTGGACAGACTGTTGTGGCCGCCGCTCAGCTCTTCATTCTCAACATTCCTCCACTTTTGGCCGCCGTCTGGTTCTCTGAAAAAGAGGTGTCCCGCGCCACCGCTTATGGAGTGTTTGGCAATCAGGTTGGGATAGCCCTGGGCTTCTTTGTGCCCGGACTCATTGTTCCCAACTTCACCACTGATATAAGTAATAACTCGACTCAATCTCAAGAGAACAGCACAACTCATGACAACTCAACTATTATCGGCACTGAAGAAGTTGGAAGAGGTCTCAGAACTCTATTCATTGGAGTCTCAGTATTCACAACATTACTGTTTGTCTTAATACTGTTGATCTTCAAAGACAGGCCGGAACTGCCTCCGAGTGCAGCTCAGGCTAACGCACAAGTCATCAAACAGAACGAGAACTCATCCTTTTTCGACTCAATCAAAGCTTTGGCCACAAATCCAAACTTCATTTTATTGTTCATCACTTATGGGTTAAACACCGGAGTCTTTTATGCGGTGTCTACTGTACTCAATCAGATGGTTACCGGAGCTCTTGGAGAGGACTACGTCAAGGAAGCCGGTTATATGGGGTTCACCCTAACATTGGCCGGAATACTGGGCTCTATTGTCTGTGGATTTCTATTGGATTGGACCCGACTCTTCAAAGAGATCACTCTCGGAGTATATCTCTTCTCATTGGTCGGAATGATTGGATTTACGGCTGCCTTAAAACTCAAAACCGTTTGGTTTATGTTTTTGGTGTCAGGAGTTCTCGGCTTCTTTATGACCGGATATTTACCCCTTGGCTTCGAATTGGCCGCTGAGATCAGTTACCCTCAACCTGAAGGAACATCTGCCGGACTGCTCAACGCCTCAGCACAGGTATAATAATTGTCAAACTAAAGAGAATTGCAATGTTTTACTCAATTATTTAATTGATTAGATATTTGGAGTGATATTCACATTCGGGGGGTCAGCCGTTATCGACGCCTTCAATAGTCTCACTGCAAACATAGGATTTGTCTGCGCTCTAGTCTTAGGTTTGGTTCTGACTATTCTTATTAAACCTGATCTCAGACGACAAGCGGCCGAACAGAGGAACCAAATGAATGACACAAAACTCTTGAATAAGGTTTAAGACGTTTTAGCAATAATTCTCTTAAATATGTATCTCTTCGTGTGATTTATGATGTCTTCCAAACATATATTGTCTTAAATCAGAATTGTTTTTAACATTTACTCAAATATCAAATATTCTAACCTTTTGTTTGAAAACATATTTATTTATGAAACGATTGAATGAATTTATTTTAGAATAAAATATGGCTTTTAATCAGTGATAATGAGTTCGTCGATACCCCAGTCCTCATAACTGCCGTCCGGTAAATATCGCCGAATAATTATCGGTATTTTTCGGGCTCTGATTAGTTTCAAAGAAAATATAAATTAACTAAAAGTGGATTAAAATGCGGAACAAATGAGTGAATACTTGAGTTCTTTCATTGCGATCTGAAGCGGATCTGTTTCGCCCTCGAGTTCGACCATAACGGGGGCACACATTGCTATCTGGAGGGCTCGGGTGCCCAAAACCCTCGCCCTCTCGTATTTAGTCATATATGGAGTGGTTATACGTTTGGTATTCAATTGCGGCGTCTGATGATCGCCGGCGGCCAACACATCGATGTTTTCGTCATCCATTTGGTCCATTGTCTCCATATTGTCGTCGTCTTCAACGGCGTCATCGAAGTCGGCGCCCATACTATATATCCATTGATTAATTCAATTATTTTTATCATAATTTAAATAATTAAATAAATTGATTGAAAATGTCTTAAAACTGTTGATAACTTACTCTTCGGGTTCGTACTCGTCGTCAGCCATTTTGGATTTATTTACAATATATTAAAGGTGTTAATCGTGAAGATATATCACTGGATTAGTGTCAACACAATTAACTTAATAACGTTTAAATTGCGTCAATATTTTGCTTCAATTGATCCACACTTTTGTGAAGACATCCAATAAAGACGTCTTTTAATATCCATAAAATACGAGACATTTGTCAACACTTTTGGTGAAAATAAATATTGAAATAAATTTAAAATAATTTATAAAAAAATTTATATTATTTTATAATTTTTAAAAAATAATGTCTAATATTGAGGTAAACCTCTATTAAAACCAATCTTTCAATTAATTGATACTATTTTTGGTGACTTCGAAGGAATGCAAAAAAGATTTACTCGTTTTGACCAAAAGAATCGATGGTTTGATTGCAGTCATAATCACTGATAAAGAAGGCGTTCCTCTAATAAAAGGTTTTTACTAATTATCCGCTAATTTCTGTTTTTAATGGTCAGAGTTTTGTCTTCAGTGGTGAACGAGTTGTCTGACCCGAACATATCGAGTCGGCCGACATTCCTGTCGTCGAACTTCACGACAGGTGTGGAACAGGCGGGCAAACTGGGGATCGGCTCCTGTCAGACAATTGTCAGCCATTACCACAACTACCAAATCGTTCACTTCAACAAAGAGAAGCTAATCGTGGCTCTGATCGCAAACAACACGACCAGTACTGGAGTTCTGTTGGCCTTAGAAAACGAGTTTGACATCATTTGCAACGAATTGAGACAATGTGTTGACAACAACTGATCCCTCTCTAAGACTCTCTCAAACTTGAACTCAAAAATAGATCCCTTTTTTGATAATTGTTTTATTGATTTGATTGTTACCTAATTTTGATATTCTGTTAATGAAAATTAGATTTAGCCGTCGATGGACTGCAAGTCATATATATTTTTGTGGAACGGGGGGTATAACCCGCACGTCATAAATCATATTCAATAAATTTTATTCATTATTTGTTTTAAATATCAGTTTTGACAAAAAGGATAGGTTTTACTCATTTCCAAATAGTGAGCCCCTCTTCCCGCAGAGGAGATGCTGTGGTATCCCATCCGTGAGTCACCACTTGAGGCGCACTTCTTTGCCATATAGTCGACCCAATTGGTGCACTTATATGCTGTGCACTGACTTTTCGTCGAACTGATTGAGGCCTCGAAATAGAAGACCGAAGAGTAGTGATTGCATGAGATATGAATGACTTGGTCTTCACAACGCGGTTGGTTTGTCCCGTTGTGTGGGTAGAAGTCTATGTGACCCAACGGTTTGATGAAACCCACCTCTCCTTTAAGAATGTCGTTTCCAGCGCTCGAATGAATGGCATCGACAAAGTCGGCGTCGCTTTCAGTCAAATAACTTCCGGGGTAGGACTCGAAAAGAGGTGCCGCCGAATCCAGAGCTGCAGTCAAACAATTTTCAATTAAATGCTTAAGAGTCCAAACATTATGTTATGGACAGAGTTGTGAACAGACCTGAAATGCGCCCGAATTTCCACTTGTATTCTGATTGAGCGAACTTTCCGGCAAAACCTGAGACCTGTGCGCCTAAACTGAATCCAATCAAATGCACGCTTTTGGGGTCGACGTTGTGTTTAGTTTTGAGAGTTTGGACCAAAAAGGCGACCTGTCGTCCCACCACTTCCGTGTTGAGGGCAGCCTCGGTATACCAGGGCTGAGCTGCTCCCTTTGCCCAGTCGACCATCACTACCGATGGAATGTTGGCGTATTTGAGGAGAGCGTCCTTCACAGTAATCAATTGCTCGGTCTTTCCATTATTGCCAAACCCGTGAATTATAATCACTAACGGCTTGTTTTGAGGGACGGCCGCAAAATCTTTGGTCGATATTTCTTTTGGTGTCGTCGGAGAGTCGTGAGTATAGATATAGTACTTTGTGTTGATTTTGTCGGGTGAAGAGGGAAGCATTCCTATGTGTTTCATGAGGCCGTCCTCCGAGAAGCACCCGATATCTGGATAACAGACCTTTTTGGCCGCATAGAGTTCTCTTGGTTTGAGGGATACCACAGACTTCTGAATGGATTCAAACAATTGTCTCTCTTCTGAAGCAAAACTCAGAAATGGGAGAAAAATAACCAAAACTATTGAATACAACATTTCGACCAAATTTTGTTTCAAACTTCGACTGAAGTATTCAATTATTTTCAAATACTTTATATCCAATCCTCGAAACAAATGTTTGGATTCCCATAACTAATAAATGCCAAGAATTGATTGATTACTGATAATAAATCTTTTACTCCGATTATTAATTCTAATTTATAGAACCGACTAATCTATAAGTTATAACTACAGGAAAATCATTACCACTTATACCAAGGGGTTACAAATTCATAGGGGTACTGGACTTGAGAGAAGTGAGGGCATACCCATGGGTATAGACATATCGCAGTTTTGATAATCAAATATTCTATACACAGCTAACGAAAAGAACATTTTGGTATATAAGTTTGGTCAGTTTAACTTACATTCGGGTTATATTGTTTGATAAGTTTTATTCCTGATATTTGATAAGACCTTCAAATTGAAAGGTATTGCAAAAGTTGTTATCTTTAAAACTATTGTCAAATCCTTTAATTATATTTTCGATAATAAAAATGATGTGATATTTATGATTAAAATTATTCTGTTGTCAACCTATGAACTGAGAGAATTCCCAAAATATGATTGAGCAAGATTCTAACATGATAAAGTTACTGACAAATGATTTATTAACTTGTTTTTAGAGGAAAATTTTCACCAATTTATTAATAATTGCCGTAAACTCTGTTTATTTGAAATTCGTTTAATAATATTGAGTTAACTTTGAATTAATTAATTAACAATTAATTAGATTTTGATTTTGAGCTTTGGTTTCAAAAAATCAAATTTTATCACAAAAAGTAGATTTCATTTATAAATAATATTCTTATAAAACATTAATAAAAAGTTATTTTATATAAAAGTTTATAAATTAAATTAAAATAACAATCGATTTATTCAAAAACTGTATGTCATGTGAAAGCAATGGGAGGACTCCTTTTGATGGTGGCATACATTTTGTCCGGCATTTGAACACTTGTCCCCAAATTAGACGAAACGTTCGCACAGTTGAGGTCATCCGCAAAGACACACCGATTTGTCAATTGAGTCAACGGCTCTGCGTATTGGTGTTCACTCCTCTGGTGAGACATCACTGATGTCAATGACTTCCTATGAGGAGAAGAGTAATAGGAGGTAGGGTTGGGGTAACCCTTAGCCGGGGCTGACTGACAGTCAATGAATTTAGGTTTAGAACCGCATTGAAAGTCATTCAAAGGAAAGGTTTCCGTCGATTGTCTTAAATCTGTTTTATGAATACAATTGTTTGAATTGATGCCATTGAGGCCATTGAGACCATTGACCACTTGATTGACGTGTTGTCGTCGCATACAACCGAAGAATGTGCCCAATATTACGCACAACACTATTACAGAGATAATGACCGGCAACAGAACCGTTACGTTTCGAAAGAGAGAAACCGACTCCGCCTGAGTCGAGGCGTCAATAGGAGAGTGCGGAGACATATTGCGAACAACTGAAGTGATGTTCAAAGTCTTGAAGTTGTATTCGGCTTCAGTCACGCCTTAAACGAATTCAAATTTAATTAATTGCTATTAATGGTCATTAAAAGAGGGAATACCTGCGTCTGAGTGGGCACTGACTAGTAGTTTGTACTCTCGATTGGGTATCAAATTATTGATATAATAGAAATCCTTTTCAAAGCCAACTCTTTCTGCCAATAAAATCCATTGCTTCTGATAAATAGGTTTATATTTAATTGTAAATGAATTGATAGGACAGCCGATGGTTTGCCAACTGCTCAGCCGTAGAAGAGTTGCCGTTGCATTCGGAATAAGAAATTCTTGAGTCGATGGCGAAAGAGGTGCCGCGCCTTTGGTTCGAGAGGTTATGGTTTCACCTAAAAAGTGAGACAAAGAATTAGATTTGATTTTAAAATGAGTTTTATATGATTTGATTACTCGGTTCACCGGTTCCTAAGCTATTGGAAGCCGTCATAAATAGTTTATATTTAGTACCGCAGCGTATGTTCACTAAACCATTACTCGAATCCAAAACATATTGATTTAATTTAGTCTTCACTTTCTTTTGATGCCATTGAGGCTCCCGTTCCTCTTTGAAATGCAATACATATTCTCTTTCTTCCAAATCTTCCTGATTTGCATCCCATCTCAGAGTAATTGAATCAGAGGTACTTCCTATCACTTCCAGGAGAGGAGAAGTCGGCGGCTGTGAGTCAAAGGTCGCCACTCGAACCTTAATTCAATGAAAATTCATTAAATAATAGAAATTATTTTTTAAACTTTAAAAAGAAATACTTCGTCAGTTCGGGGACCGGCGCCTACACTGTTGTAGGCTTGAAGAATAATGATATAGGTAGTCTTTCGCTTCAGATTAGTCACATAACTGGTCTCGAATTTGTTGGGATCATTATCTAAGATGACGTCAACATTCTTGTACTGAAAGGGTTCGTCAGAATCTGCTATTTTATAACCGATATAATAGCCTTTGATTTTTCCGAACTGCACTTCTTTGAGGGGAGGCTTCCATTTGATCTTAAGTGAAGTCGAAGACGTGGTTTCTATTATAACATCAGTGGGTGGACCGCCCGGAACCTCTTCGCCGGTTTGAAAGAAGAGTGTGGCAGAGGTGGGCTCACTTCTACCCAGGGCGTTCTCGGCAAACATCCTGATCTCATAATAACAGACAGGAGTCAAACCAGTGATTATGATCCTTGAGTCGGAAGCAGTCGGAGTGGAGATCTCTCTCCACATTTGGTCATCACTACAATTGGTTCTGTACTCTAATATGAATCTCATGATAGCACTGTTGCCCGAAAAGGATGTCTTCCACATAATGGTTGCGCTCCGACTCGTGATTTCAACGGCTGTCAGACCATAGGGTGGTTCCGGCACTTCTACAGAACCGATAATTTTGAAATTTTAGAACAAATTGAAAGAGAAATCAGGTTTCGATGCATTAAATTAGAGTTTGATTCAAAACAAAATATCCAAACTTAAAAAAGAGTCGATTATATGCATCATTAGATCGTAATTAAGTTTAAGTGAATTCAACTATAAGTCGATTAAAATAGAGAGGAAGAGTCGATATAAGGCATACCCTGTACTATGAGCTGAATGTTTGTGTCATCGGAGCCGAAGTCGTTAGAGACGAGACACGTATATAAGGCTGAGTCGTGTCTTACAGTCGACGATATTTCTAAATATGAAATCATTTTCTGCGGGGATATTATTTCCTGTTTTATTGAATATCTTTTGTCAATCGATGAACTGATTTGCTGTTTATCTTTCTGCCACTCAACTCTCATGACAGGATCGCCCTGTGCTTCGCACTGAACAATAGCGGTCTCGCCCTTTACTACACTATTGCTGACGAATTTGATGTCGAAATATGGCGGCGACTGAACCACTAATTGAATGACTTTACTCAAACCGGCGCCGATTCCATTAGAAATCTAATTAAGAGACAAATTAATGAATCGATTGAACATAAATCATGCGAATAATTAATGGCAGAAATGGTGTAATACTTGGCACATATAGAATCCGGCGTCTGATTTGTCGGCTTCTTGTAAGACAAAAGTTCCGTTTTGATAGACTTGATGTCTATAAGAGGAGAGGATATCCCTGAATTCGGACGGATGCTCCACATCAGTGGAGTGGGCGTCAGTGCCAGAATTGGTTGCAATCGATTTCTTCCAAATGATTTTTGGAGCCGGAGAGCCATCGGCCGAGCAATCAATCACAGAATCCGCTCCCAACACTACATAAGTGTTCTTGGGCTCTATTTTCCAGGTCGGCGCCACATTCACTATCAGATATGTACTCCTATTGACTGATTCGACGTCATTCCAGGCCTTACATGTCCTATAATTAGATAAAAGAGTGAAAAAGTGGAGCAAACAATTGGAGTAAATTAATAAACTGATTGGGATGTCATATGATGTCATACCAGAGGCCCATATCGTTGTGCTCTACGCTCTTGAATGTCAGCAGCGAATAGTCTTCAGAGTTCTGCAGTGAAATGCTATGACTGGAGACAACCGGAGTCTTTGACTCTTCTTTATACCACTTTATTTCAATGGGAGGATCGCCTTCTAATATAGAGCACATTAACTTAACTTTCATTCCTTGATTAGCTCGAGTCGTTTCTGATAACGGCTGTCCATCAATTAAAGGCGCGACTCTCACAACCAAATGAACGCTTCCCTTAACTGGTTTGCCATTAGAGCCCTTATGGAGACAACAAATACTAATGTTATCGATATCTTAACGCAATTCAGATACTAATGAATGACAAACTTCTTCTTCAATACAAACAACTAATTAAATTTGACCTCAATTTGCCTATTGTTAGATCAAAATACTCTTGTTCTGCCTCATAAATTGCTTACTCATTTGCTAGTCTCAATAGTTGACCAGAACATTCGGACAATTCGAACAAATTATCCTTGACTAAATCAACTTAATCGCCAAAGAATTGCTTTTCCTAACCAATTAGCTAATATACATAGATTGAAGGGATACAATATAAAATACCTTGGTAATCTCAATAATATTATCATTTCAATGAAATTCGTTGAGATTTCTATTATTTTGAGGAAAAATATTTATAAAAATCATTTCATAGGAAAAGATTTTGAGGATTGAATGCAACGAATGTTAGCTTTTTATTCGAGAAAATGTTTTGAATGTGTTTTGACTGCATTTGAGTTTCTCCATCTATTCTATGCTATTCTGTGTCATTCTGTGCTATTCTGTGCGAACGCCTGAAAACATTTATTTCAACTATCATTTTATGACTTCTTTTGGTTGTGTCGCACATCGCGTCCGAAACAAAAACAAATTCATAAGAGTCTAATCCCTTAAGATATAAGACAGCGATTCGTTGTCAATGCGTTCCACGAAATGTATTGTTCGTGAGTTGGCTTCACTCAGACTATACCGACTGAACCAGACTATAGTCAGACCACGAATTTGTTGCTTCGAATCACATTTAATTCGAAGACTTTATTCCCAACACATCTTCAGACGATTTCTTCGAATTATATCACAACTATTTTGCTTTTATTCTCTATTGTAAAAAACTATCATGGTCCAAATTCGATCAAAATCGGATCCAATCAGTATATGATCACAAATGAGTTGATAATATTACGCCATCCCTTCCCTTCATTACAATCAAATCAAGTGAATAGAGTAGTAAACAGTCTCTCTTATTCACATACTTATCAATATTATCAAGAATTTGATAAGAACTAGCATATATTTGATATTAACTAGATTACAAGAAAAACAGAGATTACCGAACTAAAAATAAAAGCATAGTAATAGATAATATTGGTAATAGGTCATTTTCAATACATCGAATTAATTTTCAAAATTCAATTTTTAATTTTTAGCATTTCTTAAAGTTGTGATATTTCCTGAACTTTCAGACGCCTGATAGCCTTCTAGCGGCCATACTATGAGAGTTACGAGTTTGCCCCTTGAACAGTAATATCCGGTTAAATTTTGGGTTCATGGGGGCCAAGGTTTCCGTAGGGGACCTGCGGTGTACCTTCGATTTCAGGGGATCAGATGCATTGGTCCCCTCTTTTGTATATATTTAAAGAATAAGAAGATAATGAGATAAAGTACCTTGACAATGCACCAGTATTCTCCCTGGTCGTTATTGCGATGAACATTAGTGATATGTAGTTTACCGCCGACGCCATTAACGATGGGCTCAATTTTCTGGCGGTGATTGACTGGTAATGTGTTTGTGTTGTGCTGCCATACCATCGACTCAATGGGATAGGCTATCACTGGACAGCGCACTGATATGGAACGACCAGAAACAACAGTCAAACTGTTATTATTAATATTTGCCGCCACTGATGAAGATGACAGCCATGACTGACGAAGTGCTGCCGGCCCCACCACATTGACTCTTCCTGTGTAAGAGGACTGACCCGCGTCGTTAACGGCTACGCATCGATACTTCATATAAATGACAAAATGAGTGAAATTAATTGTATGTCATTTTATGGCACTCCTCTCACTCTTTCCATTAATTGTTTAATATCTGAGACATTGATTTGGAAAACACAACAAAACCATTACTTAAATATTTTTCGTGCATTCATTCAATTGACTCGAATATAATTCAACAAAATTCAAGGTTTTATTAATTATTCATTATTTGTATTAAAAATTAAAAGTTTGGGAAAAATATTCATTATTTAAACCCATTATTAATCGAGTCTATTATGAGGTATGA
This sequence comes from Punctoribates punctum, assembly GCA_034698165.1. Classification (NCBI taxonomy): domain Eukaryota; kingdom Metazoa; phylum Arthropoda; class Arachnida; order Sarcoptiformes; family Punctoribatidae; genus Punctoribates; species Punctoribates punctum. Next base: position 5,027 of record JAQGBD010001241.1, on the reverse strand, counting down.
GTGACACAAACAGATAAGACTCGAAGAATAGCTTTTCAAAGATTTATTACTAAAATATATTCATTTATTAGACATTCTTTGAAAATAATAACAATGAAAGTGATTTTCGCCAATGAATTGATTGCAATTCAATGTAAAGAAGTGCTAAAAAAGTGAATTAACTTTTCTTCTCTACATTTGAGTACATTCAGTAAAACAGAGAAAAAGCATTCATTTGAGTCAATGGAAGTGCAAATGGAATCAAAATAAAGAAAAGAATGGCATTAATGGTATTGATCTTCAAAATGTGATATCAGTTTAAAGCGGTGCTAATCGAGTGTATAGACCGAAGTCTAACTAATGTTAAGGCACTTACGTCTCCGCCGTCTACAACACGTGCGGCACTTATATTAACAAAACTAATCACATGTCCGTTATTTGTGACATAATCTCCGAGACGATATCGGGCCGACACACCATTAATGCTGTGATCATCCAAATACCATTTAATCTGAGGCAATGGCGAAGCAGACGCCGCACAACGCACTGATATGGAAGAGCCGGACTCTACTATCATCTGGTCTTTGAAAGTATCAAGCATAATTGGGGCGCTATCTCCAAGTTTCAATTGAGCGCTCGCTTGTGATGAGTCGTACTCCGACTGAACCACACATTGATAACAACCTATTGTTGGCAAAGAATCAAAATTTTGCTTCAATTCAAGTGATTCGAGTGATTCCACTCTTCAAATATTTATAACTCTAACTATTGAGTCAAATACTGAAACACATCTCTAATCGATAATCAATTCAAACGATTATTTAAATTAAATTAGTTTTTCAGCGAAACAAAAATCTGATTTAATTAAAGGCTTTTTAATGTGAGTGAAGAATAAAATGTTTGAGTGAAGTCATTTAATCGCTTATTAAGTGCAAAATCTGCATAACTTATCCAATGAGAGGATACAGATTTTAAACCGATTTCTTTGATTATGCGAATAAATAATTTGTTTAAACTTTGAGATAAAATATTTCGCATAAATTAATGTCTGTTTGACAGAAGAAAATCCATTTCTTTAAGACTTATAGCATATGAGTGTAAATAGAGTATTAAAAAAATCCAATTCTGTTCTACGATATTGTTTTAAATGAAAAAAAGTGTTTGGCCTTTCAGGAAATCGCTAATTAGGGAATCAGTTATTCATTAAAACCCAGAATGTATTTCTAGGAAAACAAATTTTTGAATATTAATTATATTTAATTATGGAAATTGCTGTTTAATTGCTTGAATTCATGGCTTAGATTCACTGAAAATTCTGGGTTTTATTGAATACAAAAATAGTGAATAGCGTTATGTTTTGTAAAAAAGTATGCTTTAAGGGGTGACTCAAATAACTAGATATTTAATAAAAAGGTTTTGATTGGATTGTGATCAGTGATACGGACCGGCATCTTCTCTGATGACATTTCTGATATTGAGTAGTGTGGGCGCAATGAGATGCACTCTTCCGTCATTGATTGGAGCAGTGAATGCATCGGTGATTAATGGACGGCCGTCTTTAAGCCATATCACATGAGAGTTGATTGGATTACCGGTTAAACTACAGTTAAATGTAGCGCTTTTGCCCATATCGGCCACTAATAAGTCAGGCTCTATGTGTACAACAATACTAGAAATGACCATCAATTTGATGCCAACTTTTTCTTCTCCGACAGAATTATTTGCCGCACAAATCCATTTGCCTGAATGATGTGCCATAACCTGATTGATAATCAAAAACGAGTCGTATATATGCATGTGTTGTGTCGACACAATCGGCGATATGAGACCGCTTTCGTCCTCTTTATACCATCTGCTCAGTTGTGACACATATTGATAATCAAAGACGAAAAGTGTTTCCAAACAACAATTGGAGAGAATGTCAGTCAGAATAGAAAATAAGGAAATGTTTTTAGAGAAAAAGCCTTCAAATGATTGATACGTTTGTGTTAATAAATATTGCGGACAATACAACAAACCTGTATTGAGGCGAAGGCCAGGCCTGAGCCACACAAACCAATTCGGCGCTATCACCGACCCATGTCTTAACTGATGAATGGCTCCAAATTCGTGGAGCGATACCTCCGTGAGGTTCTGGTGTCAAACAGATATCACAATTAATGTTTCTTTTCTCATATATTCTCTTAAATTCATTTATTTTTATTTCAGGCATATCTGAAACTTTCAGATCTCACTAAACCTGGACTAATTTGACTCCAGTTAATCTGAACTAGCATTTTTCCATATAAAATTGTTTTTAACCTGAGTTTTGAGAAAATTAAATATACTTTTCAAAACAAATATTCTTGAGATAAATGTGTTTTAGTTTCTAAGCAATTGTGTTAACAAACAAAGTGGGAAGTAATGCCCACCGGTCACTATGAACTGTCCGGCCACTGAACTGATAACGAGCTCTTGAGTCAATTGATGGCGTGTTTGACATCTATACGATCCGGAGTCCAATTTAGAGGAATTGCGAATCAATAATTCACCCGAAGATAGGATAGTATAACGAGAATCTGTTTGCAATCAAGAAAAAAGTTTTTATTTAAACATAACTTTACCCAAAGGGAGAGTTTATAGACAACACAAAAATTAGTGAAACAAATAAATTTGGTTTAGTTTAGTCCATTAGTTCAATGTTTACAATGTTTAGTATCAAATTTATGACCAAAATAAGTACAAAATTAGCTGTAAATACAAATTGTATAACAAGTCTGAGGCCAACAGATATCAAGTATTTTCCTATCAAATGATAGATTACAACACAAACAGAATGAAGTCCTCGAATACTAATAAGGAAATCACTTTCCGGTATTTGCCATCAGAAGAGAGCCTCCAATGCTTAGAAGGCTTTCACCTTTCGTTTTATTCAATACAATTTTTTTTTTATTAAAATAGCATTAAATTTGAATCTAAAATATTTTATTATCTTTAGAAAAGTTGACCGTTTGATAAAAATGATGGAACAAGATGAAAAATTGAAATTTGGCTGTGAATCTCTAAAGAGTGACCCATTTCCCTAATTGTGTGTATTATTGATGTTTATTTTGAGAATTGAATAACAATCAGAATCATTTTGAACAGTTGGTGAACGAAAGATCAATGAGTCGAAAGCGAATTAGCATTACTTCAATGATTACAACACAGAAACCAAAACAGAAGGCCTTTCCTTTCGATGCCTTCATTCAAAGCGTTCGATAGAAACAATTGATTGAAGTCTTCCATAAATTTATTTTTTATTCGGTCTCTGTTTTTGTTGGAGAAAATCGTTGTCTTATTATATTCCTTATCATATGTTTTCCGGTTTTTTCATTTTCGAGATTTTCTGTTGATTTCGATAACAAGTATTGAGAGGAAGAGCTAACAAAACAATATTATAACTAAAGGCAAATATATTCAAACGATTGGAAAACATAATTGGAAGAGAAAACTCGAATTACATTTTACTATCAAAAAGTGGATATAATATAAATTTATATATCTATTGGTTGTATATAAAGATATCCATAGCGTATATGTGATATATATTGTGGAGATTATATTCGGACCAAATGAATAATAGGGTAACAATACGTGAGAGTAGTCTCGCGTGTATAACAAGCAATGGTTGGCACAAGAAATTGGTCGCTTCCTTTGCCTTCCGTTCTTTACGAGCAAAAAGTTCCTAATTTTTTTGAGATCGACTTTTATGCCAAAATGTTATTCATCTTTGGATCTACACTTTCCTCAGGGAATCACAATATCGTTGGATAGTTTAGCTCTGAGCACAAGAATGTGAGAAACATAATAACGTGCCCTAAAAGTTCACAACTGATACAACTCCTCAAAAAGAAACACAGCTATCGAAGAGACACACCATTGGACACACATAGAGATAAACTATGGCAGACATTTAGTATTACAATATTTATCAATCGATTATTGTTAGTGTTTGTGTGCAATGCATACCATCGCATAACTTAACATAAGAACAGCACAAATACTATCACTGCTCGAGCCTTACATCAAAGCATTTAAAAACAATTTCAATTGTTTTGTCCACTGATTCACAAATTGATAATTTATTGTCAACATTTTTGCCATCAAATGCCAGTTTGAACTAGACCAGAATTAAATGAGCTACCACAAAAAATATTATCCTCTTTCCCACATATAGTTAGTGATACAAAATCCGAATCAAAACCATTGAAATCAGTTTTGGCTTAAAAGTAAAGTTGAGTTCAAGTTTAGCATAAAACCAATTCTCTGAATGGATGTCATGTTTTGCCTCAAAATATTGGGTTTGGAAACAAATATTCAATATTTTGAAGTTTTCATTAGAGGTTTTCAGGATTGACTCAATTCTATGAATTTCCTGCCTTTCAATGGGACTCAAAGACTCAGATTTTTTCCGACTGAGTGTTTGAGTGCAATATTTTAGTGTTAACTCGAAAATTGTTGTGTAACTCAAAATGAATATTTAAAGAGTTGGCTCAGTTTAGTGGAGTTCAGTTCAAAGTTTGCTCTTTAGATATCAAAAATATCATTTCCAAAAAGGGGATCAAATTTCTCTTCTTTAAAATTTTCTGTATTTTTATTCACTCAAATATGTATACAAATGATGATCGATAAGAACGAAGATCAGGAAAAATGTCAGAAAAGAAGAGAATTTCAAAAAATTCAAATACAGAGAAGTTTTTTCATCCGTTCAAATGCATAGACTCTTACTCTGAAACCTATCCCTTGAAATGGATTTATAGGCAATTCTTTTAAAACAATTTTTTGTATTAGAATTTCAAATCAATTGAAGGGAATTCACAACTGAAAGGTTAAAATGAGTCAACTCTTCAGTGCTCTCAAAAACAGAGGATATAAGGAAAGACATCAATGAGTTTATTGAAAGAAAGTTTTGGGGAAAAAGCATTTATTCCAACACTTTATAAGTTTTTGTTTCTAAAGTATCGATAAATAGAGTGAATAATAAAATAATTCATTTGAGAAGTGATTAAATATATTGAATAACTTAT
>JAQGBD010001240.1:0-17709 GCA_034698165.1 Punctoribates punctum | reverse complement strand
TAGTGGCTCTTTTACGACAAAGTCTGCCATTCTACCATGGTCCATCAAATGAATGTCTGTTCCGCAGAATCCACAGCTTTACTCAAAAACAAACGGCGATCAATAAATTTGTGGAAAAAGAAATAGCCTTGCTCAACTCACATACCTATGTGTTTGAAGCAAACATTCTATATTTGAATTAAATGCAATCAATATAAATATAAATAAAGAATCATTTGAGTGGACTAACCGTCAGATTCGAGTTTCTCTTTAATAGGGGTTTGTTCGAGCCTGAGATCCCCCGGTCCATGAATGACCAAGGATAGATTATCCAAATTCTTGATGTCTTTCAAGTTTTCCATTTTTTAAGTCAAACAAAAGTGAAAATAACTTCTGGAGAAAGTTTTTGAGATTTACAGTCGACAACAAATGCTAATGAATTGAAACCCTTTTGGGTTTCCTTTTATATAATTTGGAACTAAAGTGAAAGTATCGGTAATTTTACTTCTATTTAACAATTATAAGATTAAATGCATTTATGTATTGAGTCATCAAAACTTATCGAATGTTTATCTATTGATTTAACAGTATTTTGTGAATAATTGAAAGATCAGTTTATTGCTTAAATACTTGGAAGAAATCCTTTTGATCGCCTCTGTGTTTGAACACTAATGTAAAATCTTAAGAAAAAATCTGTCATAAGATATGTGATTAACCTAAAGGTCTTAATTGATATGCCTTTTGAGTAGTTTTTAGTTATTTTACTTAAGATTATCAGATAAAGGGATACGAATGACAAATAATTGATTGCCTTTCGGAGAGAATACACCAATTCTTCCTTGAAATACAAAATTCAAGGCTTTTGTCATTTTTGCAATAAATTATTATTCCAGTTCTTACCAGTTATGCAATTATGAGCAAGCTAAACTGTGCTTCAATATCACCTATATAATCCTTTCCATTTTTTCAATGTTTGAGTTGATAGAATAGAATACTTGGTCTTTTCAAGTAATATTATCGATTATGAGACTTTGATATTTGGAGAGTTCTACAGTGTATTAGTCAATGCATGAGGTAAAGGGAAGTCTGGGTTTCCCTTTATATTCAGCTGATATCAAAGTTAGAGAATACTTGAAATCAATTTTTTGGGGTTTCAATAGTGTCTCAAAAAATGATTAATGAATAGGGTGACCACGATTACAATTTACATTTGGAGATTCAATTTAAAATTTTGCAAAACAAATATTGTCTCAAATGGCGAAAAGTGTTGATTTTGATGTAAGTTTAGGTCTGTGTTTACAAATGCTTTCTCCCAACGGCACTGAAAATTGAATGAATGCCAGTATTAGTGCCAACATTAGTCTCAGTGTCGGTTCACTTCTACCATCCATTGATTGCGAGAACAATATTCACAGTTAGACTGCATTATCGTTGAAAAAACACAGCTGCAAAACAGCTCCAAAAGAGCACCGGACTATTGAGTGCACTCCCAACACAATTAGCCTTTTAATGCATTCAATCGTTTTTTATCCATTTTCTCATTCATCAAAAGTCTTTTCAATTTGAAAACTTTTAAACTTGGTCATCGAAAGTTAAACTCTTAATAATTGATATCTAATTAGATTCTTGGAACGTCAACCAACAAATTAAGTTCAAATTACACTTCGCAACCAAATTGAAGATCAAATTAATTATTCTCTGACTTAAGCAATAATATCGAAGGTCTTATGAAATTTAATTAATAATCTATTTGTTAAAATGTTTTGTCAAACTCTGATTTTTCAATCATATGATAACCACTAAAGGCCTTGAATTACTCGATATTTACCAAGGTAAATTGGTTTGACACTGCTTCAATTATGATCAATTCGTATAAATAGCGAACGTGTGTCTGTCGTGTGTCGCCAAACAAAACAATTTATAACATATTAGATATGTTTTGTCATTGATTTCTAACTGTTATTAAAATTGTTCAAACATCCAGATATTGTGGCCCCTCATCAGTGATGACCACAAACATTTCAAAATTAGTAAAAACTGGAAAAGTTGAAAAACAAAATGGGAAAATCAAAAAACCAGAATTACTTGTGTTCTGAGAGTAAGTTAGGGCTGACCTCAGAAATTCTGAGTCAGAATCCAAGAGATACAAAGTTGTGTCAAAATCGATAAGCATTACATTCGTTGAGTTCTGGGAATTTTATCTCTCATTTCAGGTGTCGGTTATTTTGCTTCACAAAAAAGCATTAAATATAGTCTAGAGTTGTGCAGTACTCAAATACTGCTAATATAGTTATGACCAAGGTCTATCAGCCCAATATTCTACTACAATTTTGAAAATTTCATACAATATTAGGAATCTTCGAAACAAGAATTTGTGGTCTCCAACAGTTAAACCGTAATTGATTCAGTATATTATACTAGTTCCTTTTATAATGTGAGTAACCTTGGCTATCCCTGACAACCAAGAATTATAGATCAAATAACCTTTATACAAAATGGCTGACTTTAATTCTTCACAGATCTGAGATCTATGTCTGTCATCGATTTAGTTATTCTTTTTTGTTTGTGGAGTACGAAAACAATTAGAATATGTTCTTGCAAAAAAAGCAAAAACGATAATTCGCTTAACTTTTATATTATATCGAGTAATATATTGTCTCAATATTTATATAAAGGAGAATATAAAATATATTATAGTTATATAACTTATTTGTCATATTAAGTAACAGTAATATTAATAATAAAATAGTTGTCGACAACGAAAATATTGTAAAAGTGAAGGCAATGCACACATTCTGTTCATATTTGAATTGCACTCAAAGACAACCCAACTATAGGTAGTGCTCAGGATTAAGAATTTCAGGCATTTAGACATATAAGTTGATTGTTATTATTATCGGGAAATTGAAATAACAAGAATAGAATAGAATTTTGGTTAAGCCTCCCACCAGGTGCACAGTATTTCGGTGACATACAAGTGGGCGCACAGTTAGTCACTAATAACAATAGGGTTATAATCCGGGATTTGGGACTTTGCTTAACAAATGTAAGGCACCGACAAAAGTGATGTCTTTATGGCAAAAGTCAGATTAAAGTTATCCAAACGATTCAAAACCATTGAATAGGATATCAAATTTCAATTATGCAAATCATAGGTTTGACGTCTATATTGCCCTCATTTATGAGTCGGTCACTCGTCGGACAATATATTCAAACAAAGTCTCCGAAAATTAAATTCCATTCAAATATGGTTTCAATGAAAGTGTGAACTCAAGGAAACCGTAGATAATTGTCTTCTATTCTCGACTTTATCTATACTTCAGTCCAATTCTGTTGAATAGTTCGTCAGTTTTTGGCTTTTTATAGGTCTTTCCTTCTATTTTAAAGTTTGAGTGGTTTTCCATTTCGCATATCTGTCTGTCCTATTCAGTAGTGTTTCGTTTGTCACACGAATTAGTTTCTCGTTAAACATAACGTGCCTTTTATTTCCTGAGCGCACCGCACGTGTGCGTCCTCTGTCAGCCCCTACTCTTTTCTCCCTCAGCATCTATTCATTGATTTGAGCCCCGAAATAGACAATCAATACAAAAGTCTGTTTGGGGGTTATGTGGGGGTTATTATGCCTTTTGAACAGTCAATAGAAGAGAAGTCTTTGCAACTTCTACTCTATAGTTGACAGTCGAGTGGGACAGTAGTGAAACAGTGTCTGCCACGCGTCCGACCGACTCATATACCGCCTAATTGTGGAAACCGCTGACGTGTGCGGACTTACATATAATGAATTGGATAACAATTTACTAAATATATTATTATTGTATAGAAATTTGTTTGAATGCAAGCAATGAGTTAAAGAGATATGAATTATGCAAAATGTGATACAATTCTTGAGCTCTTGTCTGGAGAACTACTTTAGAGCACCTGTTCTTCTGTACAGTTCTTCTGTACTGTTCTTCTGTATTGTTCTTATGTAGAACTTTAAGAACATTCATGAGATGTGTTTTTACAACTTATCTGAAGATAAATAGTGAGCGACTGTTGTTGTGTTCAAACTTCTTGAAAGTCAATCGAGAAGACGCCAGACTTGAGTCCTGTCTTACACTCAAATAAAGGAAATACTCGACTCACTGAAGAATAGGTGAGTAATAATGCTTTGAAGACTTCCTACGCTTTTAAATAATCTCAAAAGTGAAGCATTCAATTGACTTAATCTGTTTTGTCGAACAACTGTTCCTCTCATTGAGATTGAGATTTATGTGAATAATGCAAACATTGGTTTTCAAGCAAATGATAAACTCAAACAAAAGTCGCCGATAGCGCCGACAACTTGTAGGACACGTGTCGGACACACGACTCGCACACCTCTGAGCAATAGGCAGTCAATTGACAGTCATTCCTAAACACACTTTTATAGACTTTCCTCATCTTTAGATTGAGTTTATGTAATCGACACTCAATTGTTGGACAAAATGATAAATCGATTGCCTGTGTATCGGTGCCGATAGGGCGGTGCACTTCGCTGCAGGCACCACTTATCAGGTACATTTTCAAGTATTGGCCATTGAAGACAGGCTAAATTTAGGCGCGTGCGCTACCAAAAGACCGATCCCGGCGTTAGAGCAGTGATGTGTGTGTGATATGGAAACAGGGAATCTCTAATACTACTGATTATCTATAGGTATAACTGTTGAACAATACCAGTGCTATCACCTTATAATCAATACTATAGTCTTAAATAAGACGGTCCGTAGCTGTAGTTCCCATATAAAAGCGAAGAGTATTAACGAGCCTTACCGTCGAGTTTTGTGGGAAAAGAACAGTCTGTACGACAGTTAAAACTTCTGGAGATGGAAAATATCGATCTGTCTAATGTGAACCGACAGTTTCTGGAACAACATTTTGGTCATCACCACCACTCACAACACACACAACATTCCCAACCAACGGCAACACCACTCACTTCATTAGTTCTTCATTCAGATCAAAATTATTCCAGTCTTTCTGTGAATTATAGCTCAGGTGCTACTGATTCGTACGCCTTTCCCAACTACTCGGATAGTAATAATGTTAATAATAATGGAATCGGACTGACTCTATGCAGTTCGCCCTCAAATGTACGACTTTTAGAGCCCGAGTCACCCGACTATTTCAGTGACGATTATATCGATTCTCCGTATCCCTCATCTAACGAATCGCCGGACATGAGATCACATCCGGATCAGGAGAACTTCCGACACCGAAGACACCGGAAGAAGAAGGGAATGCAACAACAGGTCCAACAAAGACAGGCAGCAAATCTTCGGGAACGGAGAAGAATGCAATCAATTAATGATGCGTTTGAGGTATGACTTGATTTCGTCTCTTTTGTTATTTTCATTATTTCTTACGGAATATTCTTCAGGGCTTAAGAGCACACATTCCAACCCTTCCCTATGAGAAAAGGCTTTCAAAAGTTGATACTTTGAGGTTAGCCATCGGCTATATTAGCTTTTTAGCAGAACTGGTCGACAACGGCGGACACCCATCAGATCCACTACAGTCACAAATAGCACAACAGCCCAAAAAAGTCATAATTCAATACCATTTAGGTTTGCGTTCAATCGTTATATAACCCTATAAATGATTTTATCCAATCATTCAAAACAATAGGCAGTCATTCCCTTTCGTGGACCAGCGATGAGAAGAAGAGTTTCAAAAACGGAAACATTATGATGGCTAAGGTGTGGACTCCTGAAGACCCCCGAAGGCATAAGAATAAGTGTTCCGATTCATCTTTTAATGGTCACGACCTGTTAGCCGAGTGCTGTTCGACTATCACCGATGTTTCCAATTGAATGTTTCCCCAAAAAAGGTTATTCTGATTTTGAACTGTATTCGAGCTTAATATCCATAATTCGTATGAAAAGTTTCGGTCATATTCTAGTCTTGAACTTATTGTTGAGTCAGTCCTTTGTAGTCAGAACTCAGTATTCCAGTCAAAACTTTGTAAGATTCAAATGTATAGAAATATTGTAATCTATTGAATAACAAATAAATTATGCAAATTATTAAACGAAACCAAAACTTATTTCAAATTAAAAATCAAAACTGATTTCAGAGAATGGATGTAATGAATGAGTGAACACCAAAATTGAGTTTAATTTCAGAACGTTTTCACTCTAATGGGGAGACCGGACGCAGATTTTGCCAGTTGTCTACGATATGCGTTTATGCATATCCTCCGAGGATAACTCAGGGAATAACTCAGGGCATACCTCTGCAGATACCTGGATGTGTGTGCCTTTGATTATTGCAATAGTGAACCGTTAGCCACAAACTTACCGAAGCAGAACCGACAGAATGGCTCCGATGTTGTCATTTCTGTAATGAGTTGTAAATATGAGCTCCAATTTCCTAAATTTTCTCACACTTTCATAGATGAGTTTCGTTTAATGCATAGACCAATAAATCAGGGATTGGAGTCATTCCAGTTTTGTGTTAAGCCAACCAATAACCCTATATTACACTCCATTCTCTAAAACTTCATTCAAAATTATAAAATTCTGTTAAATATATTATGCAAAAAATCATCACTAAGGAGAAAAATAAGGTGAGGAGGAGGAGGAGCCGCCAAAGGAGGTATCATTTGCTCCATTTATTAACTTTTAATACAGAACATAAAAATCAAATTATATTAAACGAATCTATTCTTCAAACAAAATTTAATCCCAAACTAATGATAAACTATTTGTGAAATTCTCAAATATGACTCTCCATTCAGTATAAAATAAGAATGGTAATTTAAAGGAGCTTACTCTTTGAGTTTATTAAGTTTGACATAATTTGTATTTTTATTATACTATTGTTTTAATGATTAAAAGCATAAAAAACAGAAGTATTTAATTAATTTTTATCATTAAAAAAATTTTTTCCAGTGTATAATTTATAAGCATGGACAATTGATTAAAAACGAAAATTAAGGGAATTTCAACTTGACAACAGCCAGAAAATGTGAGAGGTTTCATTGAATTTACCACAACCAATGATAATGTACTGTATGATGTTGTGTACCCTGGTCACATTGACTTTCAATTTATTATTTGTGTATTTGAGTGGAGGTCCGAAAAATGGTATCAAATGTTAAGTTTACTTCATTTGTATTGTATTGGAGAGGGTTTCGATTGGAGAGACAGTCGTTTAGTTTTGATGAAAAACATTTTATCGATAATACTCTGAGAATCACAACATCTGTGGTTAAAAATCGATTAAGTCTTCGAATAGAATCCTATTTACTCGATATTAAAGGCCTCCATATTTGGCTCAGAAGTAAAATACAATCAAATGATTAATCGAAGCGAATATTTCCAAAGCAATGAACAAAACTAAATATTTATCACAAAATTTGCAAAAATATATAATTAATATCTGAAATATTCTTCAGTGATATACACCACAAACGAAGCTTTCCTCGGAAACAAAATTAAAAATTAGCATGGTCATAGTAGGATCATTCAGGTCACTCAACAGATCACTCGATCATTGCTTACTCTCTCCAACTCTACTATTTTGCGTTCGAATAATTTTGTTTTGGTTAATATCAATGATATATAGGTTAAAGTTCAAAACTGACCAAGATTAAACATTTACTGATTTAGAAGAATATTTGATAACTTCAGTGATAAGTAAAGAAAACCAAATGTCTTATAATCATAAGTTTGAGTTTATGATAACAATATAGTTTGGTGAATGACCATGCTCCTCTTCTTTACTCTTTGATTGACAAATAGGGGTTGAATTTGAATGAAAATCGGATTAAATTATCAGATATTGGTTTGTCTGAAGAGAGGAGAATCTTGAGAGAAGTGAGTGAAGGGATTGCCATCTGAAGAGTGATCTGAGTATCGCTGAGAAATCCAAATGTTTATAATATGGCGTTTGGGAGACATTGAGCGCCAATCGATGTCCTGACAAACACTCTCTTTATTGGTATTGATATTAATGTCGAAATGTGTTTCACTTCCAAACGATTCGATATTATGTCTGAAAACAATTTATTTGCGTTAATAATATCATTACAATGAAAGAGATGGTCGGCGGCTGTTGTGTCTGCTCTGATGAACGAGGATTTTATGAGAATCCTCTCGTCTATTGTGATGGAAATGGTTGTAATGTCGCCGTACACCAGGGTATGCACCCCTCCCTCCCCTTCCACTACTAACCATTGCCTCCAATAGCCTGTTATGGCATCGTTTCTGTGCCAACGGGTCCCTGGTTTTGTCGAAAATGCGAATCTCAGGAAAGACAGGCCCGAGTCGTCAGTTCTCACCATTAATTGTCTTTAAATTGGATTTAATTGATTTGTCTTTTGCTAACAGAAGTGCGAATTGTGTCCATCAAAAGATGGGGCCCTAAAGAAGACCGATAACAACAATTGGGCGCATGTGGTCTGTGCCCTCTATATTCCCGAAGTCAGGTTCGGTAACAATAATACTATGGAACCGATTATCCTTCAATTGGTTCCACCGGAGCGTTACAGCAGAACCTGTTCCCTCTGCGAAGAGCAGGGAAAGGAAGTCAGGGCTAAGGTCGGCGCCTGCATGCAGTGTAATAAGCAAGGTTGTCGACATTACTTCCATGTCACCTGGTAAGCACACCATTAAACCAGACCCCTCCCCCTCCATCCCAACCACTAAAACTAGAAATTTGTTGTTTAGCGCTCAGGCGGCGGGTCTTCTCTGCGAAGAGGCCGGAAATAATATGGATAATGTATGTGAAGGACAACACACAACACCCCCTACTCTGGTCTCTAATCAAATAGTTTTCCCGATTTTAGGTTAAATATTGTGGTTATTGTAGTCATCACTACCAAAAACTGAAGAAAGAGGGCGGGAATATCAAACCCATCCCAGCATTTAAACCGATTCCCAACGACAACCCAACTCCTGAGTCAAGTCCCGAGAAGTTTTCGCCGTCGCGACAGTCTATGGGACAGTCTGTGGTTCAGACCTCAGCTGTCATTGAAAGCAAATATCCAAAGAAAAAGAGTTCTAAAACGGGAAGCATTTGTTCAAACGCTTCAATGGCGTCGCCCTCTTCGGTCCACTCCAACTCTAACCCTGGAATCCAATCCTTCAGATATGAGCCTAAAATTAAGACCGAAAACGAAGAGGCCGTCAGTTCTACAAAAGGAGGTCATTCACCGCCAATGGCTGCCGACTCTTCAGTTGAAAAGATGAATATTGAGACCACCAGTAAGAAAAAGAAGAGATCTAACGCTTCTGCGTCCCCTCCCAGTGCTCCCCCTATAAGTCCTACTCCCCCTTCATCTTCAAACGCTGACAACAAGTCAGGAAACCCATCACTTTTCGCATCGATATTCTCTTCTTCATTGAATCCATCGAATAGTACAACAGATCCAGTGATGACTCATTTTACTAAACCCGACATTCACTCAAATATGGGCTCAGGTGTCATAAGACGCTCCAAATCAGGAAATAACGAGAACTCTTTGGATAAGAAAAAGCTGAAAAAGCCACCGGTTTTGATGCCGTATGTCTTGATTTGCCTCCATTTTGTCTGAAATGTCAATTAATGATGATTTTGTTTTATAGAACACCGATAAGGACTAAGTCTGCGTCAAAGGATTACAGCGATTCCAAGACTACATTTCCCATCAAAAAAGTCCGTAAAAAGAAGTATGAAATCAATTGCGAGGATCTTTCGAATGGCGTTCTGTAAGGAATTTCCTACAAATTGATTAATTGCTGAAAACATGTCTCAAAGCACTGCATGTCTTAGTATTGAATGCATTTTCACATTTGAATCACATTTCAAACCACTTTTAGTTTCATTTTCTGTCACATCTCTAATCACTTTCAGTATATTTTAGTTCTCTTTATTTCACTCAAATTGATTTGCATTAGGAAACGGGTTAACCCTATTTTTGTGAATCCTGAAACTGATCATAACTATCACCGGTGAGTGCCTTCCCTCTGATGCCTTTCCCATAACTATTCTCCGATTAAATGAATTTCGAGTCTTTTTAATTGTTTATTCACCGAATGATTGCATGAAATTATTAATTGAGAGAATGTTATGCAAAACAAAAACTCATTTAATTAAACCAAAACTTTTACCAAATATTCAATTAATTGATTGAAATTTCAGATCAATTCCTGTGAATCACCCGAATATGACTCCACTCCAAAACGGTTACTCAAACTTTACCGACAAATCGAATTCGTGGTTCAACACATCCTCTCAGAACTCATACAACGACAGCATATCAAATATGATGTCCACCGAAGGCTCTTTACCTCCGAATAAAGCCAACAAAAACTCGGAACAGATTAAGTCAGTGTTTATCTCAAAACCAATTAAAGCGTTGATTAAAATGATTTTATTCCTCGATTAGTGATATGCCTCAAACTTTGGAACAATTATTGGAGCGTCAGTGGGCACAGGGCTCGCAGTTCATCGTAGATCAGGCGCAGCACTTTGACATCGCTTCTCTTCTCTCGTGTTTACATCAATTAAGGTCTGAAAACAATCGCTTAGAAGAAAGGGTTAGGGATTTGATGACACGAAGAGATCATTTGTTGGCTGTGAACGCGAGGCTGGCCCTCCCCGCCAACAATGTATTCCCCATTAACGGCGCTTTAAGTTCGTTAAACTCAGGTAACATTGGAGGGAGTGGTCACTCTCCATCTCCCCTCAGCCATCACTCGGCTCTATCGGCGGCCTCTTCGCCCCGAACTCACGCTAACTCACCCTCAGATGTTCAGAATAAAAGTCATCGGGTTTCGAGTCCGGCACAAGCAAACAGTCCATCGCCAGCGCGAACCCCCTCAATGTCAGGACTGCAACCTAACAGTGACTCAATGGCTCCCAATTCTTCCCAAATATATTCAAATATTTCTCAGAACTTTCCCAACAACTGTGTGGCCAACAGTTCTATTGGAAGCACCCATTCCTCGCCCTCTCCTTCTCATAACTTTTATGGTCTGCCATCACATTCACAAAACTCTAATTATATTCGAAAGACTAACGGATCAGATAAAAGATAATTGTTTTTCATTTAATTTAATTTTTGTCATTAATTATAAATATTTATATATATGTGAAAAAGGGGTCGAATTCTGGCTCTTTATATAATAGGATAACTTCTTGGAGTCGTTAGTGACTGACTGACCAAAAATATAATAAATAGTTTAGTTTTAGTTTTAAAAGATATCATAAAATCATTTCTAAAATACTATTTAATTAAATGTTTTCTATTTGTTGTAAATATTATGCGATATCTATAAAAATCTTCTGAAAGTTTGAAACTATTGTCGACTCCATTGATGGCAAGTCTTAAAGATTCTGTTCATATGTGTGAGAATAGAATGACCTCATCTACACATCTATACGTCTATATTGCAATCAATTATATTTTCAATTTATCTGTCAGTCCATAAAACGGCAGTCTTTGAGTCTTTGAGATAAGCTTTGGTCTCAAATGATTGTCTTTTTAAGTATGAAAATAAGGGACAGAAATGAGAGAACGCTTTGCGATTAAAACTCGTTTTTGAGGAAATGACACAAATTTATATCAGAATTGAAAATCTTCGCAAATATTTTAATGAATTCAATATTTCATTAACTCTATTATTAGATAATTATTTCATACAATCCGTCGAATTCTATCCGAAAATATAATTTCATGAGTTTATCGATAGTTTGCTCTTTAATTAACTCTTATTAAGTCTTTGCCAACAGTTATGTCATTCAATACTGTTTTTGATAAACCATTTGATAACCGATTTTGCATTAATTCATTGGATTTAAACTGATTTAAATTTATTTAAAAAATGGCAATAAAAAGGAGACGAATGGCAGTACTGACAGCCCTCGGAAACAATGATTTTGCAATACTTGTGTCATATCTGAGCGGAAATATCCTTAAATTTCGAAGCAATTTATCAAATCCTGAAATCAGACAAAATTTTAAATAATTCGATTGAAATTCAAATTTTATGTAAAATACATCTTTGATAAGGAATTTGGGAAAGTTTTGTATTAATACTGTTATTAAGCAAAAGAGGCCCACATTTCAAGTCATTAATGGTTTGATATTTGAATTTTGGTTCACTTTTTTTTAAATGTTTAGTTTTATTTACAATAAGTTTGAAAATTATATAAATTAATAGCAAAATATTTACAAATATTTTATGCAATTTTCGATTTAAATGAATTTTTTAGCGATTCTAACAAATGATTGGTTTTATCGCAAAAGTTATTATAAATTATATATAAAATGATATTTATATTCATATGTGTTCTTAAAATAGTTGCAGTTTTCGTATTTAAATGTCATTCCATTGAAATTTTGTAAATTGTTTAAAACATTTATCAATTTTATTAATTTATATCATTTTTGATGCTTTGATATAATAGTAAATAAAAATATTCTTACTTAAGGTCTGACTTAAGGTCCCGTTTGTTGGATAGAATAGAAATTATAGGTTCATAACGATAGGAATAACCGGATGAGTCACAGTTTGACAGTTTCTCTCCTGAAGTCTCAATAGCTTTAATGAACTCCTTATGCAAACTGAAAAGAAGAGCAAATATGAGGAAAACCATAATTAAATGATTAGTTATAATCAGCCAACCATTAGATTCGGAGGATAGCCAAACGTGTTTTATACAGTCCTGACAATTGAATCGACTCCTAAATTGAAGATCGCATTCAATTAAATATTGTGACACTTGAGCGGTGAAGGAGTGCTTACTTTGGATCCCTAACCAGGAGTTTACGTATAAAATCCTTGGCTTCTTCAGAGACACAACCGAATAAATATGAGGGAAAGTCCAGCGGACCGTTCGTTATATTACAATAGGTTTCTTGTTTGTTGTCACCGGTTAAGGGCGAGTGTCCCGACAGCAGGACATAAGTCAAAATACCAATACTCCTATGGATGGAAAAAATCAATAATATTGTGATTTATATTCCCATTGAATGCGTGATCAGGAAATCAATTCTAACTTTAATTAGAAATTTGTTTTTCATAAACTTTTTCGAATAATTTATGTCAAATGAATGATAAAAGGCTTACAATACTTGAGTTATAATACAAAAAAGTATAAAAAGTATAATAAAAAGTTGTTTTACATTATTTACAATTTAAATATAAATGCAATAAATTACTGATAAGATAGCATTGAATAGTAAGACATGAAAGACATACCACATATCAGAGGCCAAACTGATCGGTTCGTATTGCAGTATCTCAGGCGCTGTTCCCAAAAATAAGACAAAATAATCCCATAATAAATATTGTTCTCAAATCTAATCTTTACGTAAAATACAGTTTATATTTATTTACATAAAGTCAGGCTTTAGACGGCTTTTGAGAGCCATTTGAGTGCCAGTAAGTCAAAGGTTTACTCACCGACATAGTCAGGCGTTCCCACGATTTCTCTGAGCTCAGCTCCTTTGGTCAGAACTCGGGATATCCCAAAATCACAGATCTTGACGTCACCCGAAGGGAAGGGACTGGTCAGCAAAATGTTTTGTGGCTATTGTTATGCAATCATTTAATTAGTATTTTGTGTGATTTGTGTGATTGAGAGCAAAAAATAAGAGCAAAGAGTAGTCGACAATAACCTTGATGTCGAGGTGGGCGATATTGAACCTGTGCAAGTGTTGCACCCCTTCCACTATTTGTCGCACAAGACGTCTACAGTGATGTTCGGCAATTGAGTCATTTTCGTCCAAAACCCGTTGCAATTCGCCCCCCTCTGCCCTATAAACGCAAATTAAATAAACATTTTATACTAAAAACACCTAAAAATTGTTGACTTCTTTTGTTTTCAACAAAATATGATTCATATAAAGGATTTCGAAATTATTTAATGGAAAGTGTTTTTCCAGATGTGTTTCGTAACACTTCTATCCTCTCAAAGATATTTAACAGAAATTTTTATAATAAATGTTCACATTTCTAAAAATAACATCCGGGTTGTTCTCACTTGCAATGCATTTGAGCACATTTTTTCAAACCTTTTCTCCGAGTTATATATAGTAATGGATTAAAAGTATTTCGGAAATGCGACACATTTTCCATAAGACCAGACCAGAGCCGCACAAAAAAAAAACAATACAACTCTGAATGAGAGTCAGCAGTCATTAAAACTTCACATTAAAATACCAAGATAATTGAATTTTGGCTCTATCCTGGCTGAACATAGGGTTAAATAATGGACAGCAAAAGGTTTGTTCTTTTTCAAGGACTGGTTTAACATATTTTGGTTTTACGATTTGTGCCAAATCCCAAATAAAATTGTTTATAATACACTCAATTATCACCAAAAATATCGAGCAGAAGAGGCCATCAAATATAATGTAGAATCTCGAGTGAAAATCTGCTGACGGGGGAGACTTAATGGGAGAGCTCTCAGCAAAAACTTAAAGCCATGGCTCCATTTTGCTAAGTTTCTCTCTGGTTTCCCTCTGGTCACCCCTCAAGAGTGCTAACCAATGAATTTGAATTTTTAAAAAACTGAATCTAGAGTTGAGAACAGAATAAAATCTGATCCATATATATGTTGTATGGCTTTCGTGCTTTAAATTCTTGTTTCGAATCATTAATTATTGTTTTGTTTTTGAATTCAAACATAAAATGATTTAAAAGTAAAATCTTTGACTTTAATCGAATGGCTTTGGATTTAAGGAAAGAAATATTAACTAAATTAAGAACAAATGAATGCAACCAAAGCCTAAACTACTCTTAAATCAGGTTTTAGTGACTATAAAATGGAGAAAAAATTCCCAAAAACTAACTTTGATTTTGGAAACTAGTTTTCAAATCAAAGCGTTTAATAGAATTTATAATTAATATAAATATTGAATAATTAGACCGTTTTGTGAGACATTAAACAAAGAGTTTCTTACATTTCAAGCATTAAAACGAATTCCGTCGGAGTTTCATAAAATTCATAGAGTTTTACGATTCGGTCGCTTTGATTAGTTGTTAAAAGGACTCGGATTTCGTGCATTATCTCATGGCTAACATCTTTGGCACGTCTTCTCTTCTTAATGGTTTTGGCCGCATATGTCTGTGCAGTTTGATTGTGGACACACCGTCTGACCTGGGCGAACTTTCCTCTGTAAACACGAATGACAAACAAAAATATTCATAAGATATCTATTTCTCGATAATTATTTTCATAAATAAAATATGAATTCATTTCAATATCATTTGTCGCCGAATAACAAAAATACTTCATTAATATTCATTAAAAGCTCATAAAAGATAAGTCATTTCCACAGAGATATTCAGAGGGGACCGCATAGGGGACTCCAATTCTAAATACTGTGGGAAAATAGACAAAACCCTATAAAATGAACCTGCTCAATATAATAAAGACAATTGTGAACTTCTATATCATTGGATCTATCTTGATCATACAATTAGATTTAGAATTTAGGAAACAAAACCAATAAACAAGGCTATCGATTGTGAACATTATGGGATCAAAAACTCATTTTTGGTCTGAAGTGATGGCGTCCCTGAGCGGCGCTGTCCCTGAGTTGTATCGCAGATACGTTTTTTGACCAAAAATGTATTAATTAATACAATTGGTAATCATTTTAAGGATTTCCGAATATTAATCAAATAAATGGTTCAAAAAGTAGGGAAATATTCATTAATATTCAGAAATTTTAATAGTTTTAGAGGTCTTTTGATGGCCTTTACGTCAAATATTGGGCTGAAATCTAATAAATAATTTCGTGAAATCTTTGCAAATGATTAATACTTTTCTTTTTTTTTCTTCTTAAAAAAAATCTGAATTTCAAACACAATTGCTCTGAGATTTGTTAATAAGTTGAGATTGAGGTCAGGGTTTTCGAAGAGTTTTTTTTATTAAACTCAAACACAATATATTTATTGAAAAAACAGATGAATTTGTTATTATCTGTTATGTGTTCACTATTTAAACGACAACAGCCTTCAAATGACTTTTGCCCAAAAATGTTAGTAAAGGCGTTTACAACGGGCACTGTCTTCGAGACATTAAGAAAAAAGCGAACAACTGTTTGGAAACTCACGATTTCTAATAGGTGTGGGCGTTCTCATAAGGAAAGTGTGTTACACAACACTCAAAAAACAATTCAAAATTCGTCAAATTGTTAACATTGGACTCCAAAGGAAAGAGTTGTTCGTATTATAGGTTTGTCTCAATTTATTGATTAATAGCCGAACTGATCGACTCTAACAAAGCTTAAGAAAAACAAATAGGAAAACAGTTGGGAACAGTTGGGATGGAATCGCAAATTCATTTCATTTGATTGCTTATAATTTATGATTTATTTATTTATTTTTGAAAAACACTATCGTTTGTGTCCTTTCGTTGCGTTTGCGAATGAAAGCGATTTTTGACGCCTAATAAGCGCTCAGACTTTCGACTAAAACTACTAAAATTAGATTCAATTCCAACAAAAAACACTTTAATTCTGTCTTTGCTGAAGAATTTCTCAATTTTTGAGCTGTCGTTCAGTTTGTGAGAAATAGTAGCAAAGAATTGAAACGAATCGCATGTGAGGGTCATTGCCATAACACTTATAGTTATAGCCAATACATAAATAAAGAAAAAATTGAACAAAAAATAAATTGAAAATAAGATAACTATTGAATGGCAAACCAAGAAATACTATTTTTTCCATCATTTAAATGCAAAATAATTATATAATGGATTGTATTGAATGTATGGATGTTTTCTCATATCATTTTCTCTCCAGTCGTGTATTTATAGATCAGTTTCAAACAGAGAGACGATTATGGATGGGTTAACGCCAGACATTCCATTCAATTGTGGGGCCATTCCATTCATTTGGACAGTCTTTCTCTCAAAACAAGATTAACCTCAGATCCTATTTTTGCTGACAATAGCTCCAAAATAAACATCCAGTCGTTAGTCCGAGGAGTGGACACTATTTTTATCTCGTTTTACCACAATTTCAAAATTCAGTCCCTTTTCTCAGCTCTGATCTAAATTTCATTTTTAACATTTAAAACACGATCTCTCTCTCTCTCTCTCTCTCTCTCTCTCTCTCTCTCTCTCTCTCTCGAGATTGTCTGATGGATGGAGCTTATGGGTGAGCTATTTCGGTAGTATCGATGTCTGCCCACAAGATATTGATTTTGAAGTTTGAAAACATGAGACGCCAATCATTGAACGTAAGCCTCAATAAATCAAATGCTTTGAAATGAAAATTCAATGAATTGGGACTCAAATTGTATTAATAGAAAAACAAGATCTGAAGAAATGCCCAAAAAGACGAGTTTTGTTGAGTAAACAAATAAATAATTTTTGTCGTCTTTGGTCTAAAAGTCAAAACAGAAGATTAAATCGGAATTTGTTTTGTTTGGTTCACTAGTTTTGTGTCGGTTTTCCTCAAAGACAGAGACATTTCCTTGAGTTGAGTTGAAAACAATGTTTGAAATGTTTGACAATCAAATCAGTGAATCACTTGTTTCCCTTCATTTGGCTTCAGAGCCCTTCCCTTGCCTTTGAATGAGTCGTTCACACATTGACAGCCCTATGCCTGACAGCTGGTACTGACCTTAACCCTCTTCTAACCCATTATCATACTATGGTTTACGATATGTTTGTTCAATATTTGCTCTCTTTCTCCAGGTTTAGATCAGCCCTCAGATAACGAATGCCCGGTTAGTGCTCATCGATTATATTAAAATTTAACCAGGG
>JAQGBD010001239.1:0-17712 GCA_034698165.1 Punctoribates punctum | reverse complement strand
ATTCGGACACATCCCAAGTCTTAGGCTAATAGCATTAACCGCTAAAATAGTCTATTTGATTATTTTCGTGATCATTATTAATGAATTTATATCTATCAGTATAAGCGACTTATGGGACAGTCATATGGGACAGTCGTATCAATTCTCTGGAATTCAGTTCTGAAGCAAACAAAAAATAATTGATTTTCGCTGAAAATCGTTTAATATTTTCGAAATAATAAATAAACGCGTTTTTGTTATTTTTGGTCAATATGAAAACACATATACTTGTTTTATTATTTTCAATCTTGGGCATAAATTCTACTCAGGGTAATGGTAGTGATGAATGGTTTGGTGAGAAACTGTTGGAACCAAACTATTTGTTCAAATGGAGAACCGATGACTCAAACAAAGAGATAGTAATCAGAGTCGAAGTGATGACCAAAGGATGGGTTGCTTTCGGGTTCTCAAGACATGGAAAGACAACAGAAGCGGATGTCGTTATTGGTTGGGTCGACGACATGGGACGGCACACCTTCAACGTAAAGCAAAAGTTAATAAAATGGATATTTTGGGAATAATTAGTCAATTGTTTAGGACTTTTGGGTCAATCAGTTGGGCAGCCGTTCTGTGGACAAGAGTCAGGACTGGCGTCTCATATCGGCGACAGAGAACGCCACCCATACCTCTCTCCAGTTTAAGAGAAGTTATATCACTTGCGATGTGGAAAATGACCTGGAGATCTTCGACAACGAATATGAACCGTCGAATATTGTCTTCGCTTATAATTTTGTAGACCCGACTGGTGTTCAGGCAATTGGGAACTCCATCTCTGAGGGCGTGGTTTATCTCAATCTGTTTTCATTGGAAATCAAACCCAAAGAGAACAACATTCAAGCCTTTGATTTTACGCTAAACGTATAAAAATATAATAATTAATTTAACTTGGTAACATTCATTTTTTTGAAGACCACACTTCCTGATAAGCTTTCACGTTACGGAATTGTATTATGCAAATTGTTCAAGAACAATTTCAAAACCAAACATACCATTGTGAAGGCAAGTTTTGTATAGAATTTGAGCTTGTTAATTCTTAATATTTTTGAATAAGTTTGAACCTGTTACAAATCCATCGTATTCGAATATCAATCACCACCGAAGTCTTATAAGCTGCCAAAATAATCTTGATAGAATAGTAGCCGAGAATCACTTGGGAACAGTATTTCCCTGCTATGACCAGAATCACCCACTCCATTTCATCCGATCCACTTGCGGTCATTTAAAATTAGAGACGAGTATTCTGAGCGATCAGCCGTTTATCTTTCCGAGCGATGTTGGCGTCTCATTCGACCCTGATGAAATGCCCTACTTTATTGTTGAGTCCCATGTTGTGAATCCAGTGAATAAAGACCTGGATGTTTCTCTTACAATAAGAATATGGATGACAAGTGAGAATTTGTTTTCTGAATCAGACATTGCCAAGCTCCTTTTTATAATAATCATTTTGAATACCTGTCTTGAGAAACTTCCCAGATCAAAATCAATCACCTCTTTTCTTGATAATTTAAAGCCTAATTAGTTTAATTTAACCTTTTCAGAACAAGCAAGAAAGTTTGAATCGGGCACAAAGGTTTTTGCGGCGGCTCATGGCCTGGAATATGGCCACTGGGGGTTCATAGTTCCCCCCAAACAGATTTCTTTCACTATAGTCTCAGTCATCGACAGTCACTGCTTTGAAAGTGTATGTATCAAAGAGTACAATGTTCTTGGTGATTCATTTAGTGCAAAATTTTGACATATCTTTATACTTTTGAAGCCCGAATTTGAGCAAGATGGAGGCATTCACATATTTGCCCTCCTATTTCACAGTCACTCAGGTCAATATCATTTCACTTCTATGAAATAAATACTGATTGACCACATTTATAGCCCTGAGCATTGAGGTCCGTCACTACAGAGACGACAAATTAAAGCGAGTCTTGCGATACAATCACTACGTGTCCGACGAACAGCAGTTTTCCACTTTGAAAGAGTCCATACATTTCATTAAAGACGACAAATGGCTCACTATTTGCGAATACAATACAATTAATAACACAAAGAGCATAACCGTAAGACAAATGATAATCATCCTAGGCAATGGCCGCAAATATTATTCATATTTTAAAGAATGATTGACTGAGGAATAACTTGATTATTGATTGAATGCAGGGACCGACTGAACACTGTTTAGTGAATGTATTATTTTACCCAAAAATCTATACAAATATTGTGGAAGAAAAATCACATTTTTGGTCTCGAATACCATATAAGACCATGCTCAAAATCACTGGCCTTCAACAATTACGAAAGTAAGAGTACAGAATTTTTGCATAAATGAGCACGATTATTCATTCCATATATATTTCATTCTGATCTAGCTATGAGAATGAAACTCTGAATAAAATTATAATTTCCAAACCTGATGAATACGCAAATACCAAGCTCATTGATTTTGTCGCTCAGAACAAATACAAGATAAAAGACCCGAAGGTTTTGGAAGAGTTCCTCATTTCGTCGGATATAACTGAGTGCTGTCACAATCGTTATCCTAAAAATGGTGTCCTGGATAAGCCGTGCAAGACTTTGAGTAAACCACCAGGGTTGTATCACTCAATTTTTAACCGAAGAGCAGAGAACTCCTGTCCCTCTCCTAAACAAGTGCTCCAAACGAGTGGCAAAACCATGGAATCCGAGTCCACTCACAAAGCGATTGAAAATCTGAAGAAAACTCGACTTTCGTTCAGACTTTTCATGAATTCATTCAAACTTTCCTTTGATTTAAATAATTATTTTTAATACAAATATTTGCAGATAATAATAATAACAATTAAATTAAATATTTGAGCTAGTCACTTTCATACACGGTTTTAAATTTATTATCAACTATTTCATAGAAATTGTAAACTTTTACATTCAGAAATATTTTACCTTGTGAATTAGTAATTAATTATCGTAAAATGTTGTATTAACCTAGATACTCAAATTCAAATTAATTGTTGTGTCAGAAAAGAATTTTGTTGAAAAAATTGATCATGCAATACTTATGTGAGAAAAGCTTTTAAAGGGAAAACTTGCATGAACAAATTTCACTATAGTTGATAAAAGAGTCACTCAATGATCTGATATTATCTTTTCATTACAAAATGAATTTCGTATTTTCAACTTTTGTGATAATCATCGCATTAAACGGTAAATAATTTCAACCGAAACTATTTTCTCAAATTTAAAAATTGTTCTAGTTAATGTTTACGCCAACCACTTGACTGGTGATAACAATGGATGGGAAAAGACTGACATATGTCTGACTCTTTTGGGCAAAACAATGAGAAATGTCGTTAAAGAGTTGAGACAAGGAATAAATGATGAATCGTTTCTGCCATTTATTCTTCTGTCACCTGACAGCCGACTCTGGCCACAAGAAGATGACACGAAATGGTTTTCCCGATTGAATGACACTCTTAATCAAATGATAATCGATCTTGACAATCTCATAATTGTGCATGATCAATGCAGATTCATTGATTTTGAAGATAACCTATGTCTGAATACTTGTGTTATATTTGAAAAAATATTTCATGACTTGACCAAGATCTTTCTCAACAGATTTTTTAGTATATTTTCTGATGATTTATTCAATCAGAATTTTGGTGAATATAAACTTGAACAATTTCTGAGATATATTGAGTGTTTCAACAAGCAATTGGATATTCGCACTTTCCACCGCGCTGGACAATGTAGCTTCACCAAGATCTTCCTTAAAGAAGGAGCTCAGCTTGTTACTCGAATAATGCTTTACGTATATTCTAACTTTCACCCCGCTATGGGCTGAATCCAAAAAACACTATATAATTATTAGAGAACCCTCTACCTTTAATTTAATTTCAAAGAGAAGTACTTTCCGTTGATTTGATCTATCTAATTTTTATTAAATAATTAACAGATCAAATATTTACTATAGTCTATAACTAATCAAAAATTTTAATAAACCATTTGTTTTAATCTGTTTTAGAAGTGATTTCTTGATTAAAATGTCCTTCGATCTATTTTATTTTTCTAGAACGTTTTTATACTAGATGATAAATAAAATGAACTCTAAAAGGTTATCTAAATTGTTGAATGAGCAGGCAATTGAGCATGCTATTCAAAATTCTTCATTTATTAATATGAAAATTAATAAAAACCATTATATTATTGTGGATTAGCCTGAATGTCCAAGGGTAAGTTGGCAACACCGATAACTGTGCCGACATCACCATGGGCCATCATCACAACGTTAATCATGGCATAATTTTTACCCTGAGATAAATGTTTATCACTTATATAATGTTTCACAGTTTTGATGTGGAAATGCATACGTTTCTGCTGCCAAAGCCTGTCCTCTCAGTTTCGGCGCTGTCTTTAGATAAAAATAATTTTCTATTAATTGTATATAATTTGTTGAATTTGAGGGGACAGTCATTGGAGGCCTGTTTGCAGTAAAGATCCCTTTCGGCTAAAGGATAGACATATCTATTCCTATAGCCGTCGATACCAACGGTTGACTCCAAGTCTGATACCGTATCGAACTCTCTTTCAGGTGGATATCCTGGTCAAAAATGAAATTATTTAACCAAGTTAAAATGATTCTCTTTTCCTATCTATTACTAACTCGATTCAACAGTAATGGATATATTAAGTGGCGTTCCCTTAACCAAAGGACAAGGTTCAGCACTGCATGATGGAATCTCAACTTTCTTTATAGCAGTTCCATCTAATATGACACAAACAGAATGATCATGCTCAAAATAAGAATAACTTGACTTAAGATGGCTTACAAGTCGGGTAAAACTTGACTTCAATGGCGAAACCAACGGACAGAATAACAGATAATACAATCAAAGCCTTCATTATCTCAAACTTCACAACAATTGTTATAAAAATGTTTTGAGTAAAGTATTAAACATTTCTTTATATAAGAGAAAAATTTCTAAAATTATTGAGAAATAAAAAACTTAAGACATCTGTCGATAATTTATCTGACATTCAACTGAGATAACCAGGGTTAGTATAGCCAGTGAACACAAATCGATCAATTACTACTTCTTTTGTCATGTTTCTTTTCTTTTGAAAAAAGTACATGGAGCATTTATTGCAAAATAACTTGATCAATAAAATAAAATGAGCATGTCATAAATCAATAACTTTTCGTTTATTACGAATAAAAATAATCAATACGATCTTGATCATTTTGTTATTTTGGTGATTCAAATTATTGTGGATTAGCCTGAATGTCCAAGAGTATTCTGCCTTCACCGATAACAGTACCGACATCGCCATGAGCCAACATTATCACATTTATAGCGGGATAGTGTTTACCCTGGTTATTAAATATAAGTTCTCATATGATAGTTCACATGTTTGATAAGGAAAGGCATACATTTTTGCTGCCAAAGCCTCCCTCCGTAGTCGTGTTGTCGTCTTTTGACAAAAACAATTGTCTCTTAATTGTATACAATTTGATGAATTTGAGGGGACAGTCATTGGAGGCCTGTTTGCAGTATAACTCTTCATAAGCTAAGGGGTAGACAAACATATTTCGGTATCCATTGATACCAACGGTTGACTTCAAGTCTGATATTGTGTCGAACACTCGCTCTTTAGGATATCCTGGTTTAATTTCATACAAATTTTTATCTCGATTAATTTCAATGATCTTGATCAAAATGTGACTATATTCTGTTACTCACTGGACTCAACTGTGATGGATATATTGAGTGGCGTTCCCTTAATCAGAGGACAGGGTTCGGCACTGCATGATGGAATCTCGACTTTCTTTATAGCAGTTCCATCTAATATGACATTAAAACAAATTGATCATGCTAAAAATAATAATGTAAGTGTCGAAACCCAAATAGGCTTACAAAGAGGGCTATACTTGACTTGAATGGCGAAACCAACGGACAGAATAACTGATAACACAATCAAAGTCTTCATTATCTCAAACTTCGAAACAATTGTTATAAAAATGTTTTGAAGAAAGTATTTAACATTTCTTTATATAAGAGTAAAAATCTATAAATCTATTGAGAAATAGAAACTTTAGACATCTGTCGATAGTTTATGAGAAACGCAAAATAACCAAGGTATGCAGAACGGCATGACGTTGTCAATCGATGAACAGATAATCCTATTTTATAATCTTATACAATTATATTTAACAATTTATTCCAAGGAGTTTTAATTTTCTTTCAATTGATGGTCAATTTGACTCATTTTAATGTTTAACTCTTTTAACTCTGGTCTCAAACTTTGCCCTTAAATAACCTGTATCAGTTTATTTATTTTGGGGTTTTCTCATGAGTTCCAATAAATATGAGCAAGATAATCTCTTAGAAAAACAATCACCTTGTTCATTTTTGATGCTATCAAAGTAAAAAATGGAAATTAGTTTATCTTTGAATTTATTAATCAATTGAAAAGTCAATGAATTGTTTTGTTTTTCGTCACTTTTTCTTCAGAAACGAAAAGAGCAGAAAAAATATAATTAATTAACAAATTATTTGTCGAAATAATTGGAAAAAAAATATTTGAAACTATTTATAATTGAATTAAGAGTTTAAATAAAAGTTTTTAAATATGTTTTTGTTGTTTTGCTTTTTGTTTGAAGAGTTTGTCCCAAACGGTGATCACAGGAGACGAGTAATAGTTTATTAATTACTAATAAATTTCATTAATAGTAATAATAGTAATCAATAAAATCGATTAAAATCATTACAAATCATATAAACGACAACAGAATTGGCTCTCAGTTTGTTGTCATCTCTTTTAACAACAGTTTTGTTGTCTCGAAGTCTTCGGAATTAAAGTCTTTTTGTTTCGTTTGTTATCCGAAAGTCTTCTCAAAAGAAGTTTTCAAAATTTGGTTCACTTTTTATGTATTAAATAGGAATTTATTACAACATTTTTCGCTAAATTGTCGATAAATTACACGATTATTAGACGAGAAAAAAGCAGTTTTTGTCAAATATTTATAGTAATCATCCGCTCCTCTAATCTTAATCTCGAAACACATACAAACTCTGCGGTCGTTCCCCATTAAACTCAATTAATTACAATTTTTTTAGAAATCTTCGTATTTTCGTTGATTTAATTCAAAAAATGATAAAATTTTGCTAAAATTTTTGGAGATTTTCGTCAAAAATCTTGGATTTGTTGTCAAAATTGATGTCAAACTCTAAATAACTAAATATTAAATCAAAACTTATTAATCGATTTCTTCAGACTTTCGAAAAACTTTTCATTTCTTAATTAAAGGCAAAAATTAATTGAATTTTTGTAAATTCATATCAATTGTGAACACATTTAATCAATTTCTTTGGTCACAAATCAATCGATTATTAATAGGAATTCCTTCCAATAATTTGTTGAATGGTTGAGGTCTTAATCCATAGTTTTTTGAACGGATCCGAAAAGTGGAACAAACTTTTGAAGAGTGAGGACAGGAATAGAAGAGATAAACACCATTTGAACTTTAAGACCAGAAAATGTTTAACATTTTAATGCCGTTCCCTTTGTATAGAGGGCTGAGTTCATAGTCTGTTCGTCGTTTGGTTTGTTTGTTCGCATAATTTAATTAAATATTAATTAATAATAATTAGAAAAACTGTTCAAACGATTCGTCGCTTTGTCTTCAGTTTATAATCACTTTTCACAGAAGTTTTTCACTAAAAGTACAAAAAGAGAGGAACTGTTCACTAGAGGCCAATCATAAGAGTTTGTCAGCGTTGGCGGCACCCCTTCCTTTGGTACTGGGCCTCAGGTACTCATCACTGGCCATTGCGATCACATCAATCCTATCCTCTTTTCGGTACTGAAGACAACGACGAATGAATTGCTGTAAACGATTAGAAATACGAAACAAATGTTAGAAATCATGTCTTTTATGGCATTAGATTAACATTAGTTTTAAGAGAGACTGTAATCAAAGGGTTGGACATACTTTTGCTTCGGGACTGACTGTTGGTTTAGCGGCGAATTCGACTTCAGTTGCTTTTAAAATAGTATTTTCTTCTAAAATAGTGGCCTGAGATTGGTTGTGGCCAAAGGGCTGGAGGACAGACATCAAACAGAGTTAGTATTTGAAAAATCAGTTAAAAACTGAGGAAAACATACTTTTTTGCCGTAAAGACACTGATAGAAAATCACTCCAACGCTCCATACCTTCCAAACAAATAAATACATTATTTTCATTGAAAAGTATTTGATTTCATTCAGAGTTCAATAAAAACGTATTAAACGTAACTTAATATTGATTTCAATGAAATCCAAACCAATGAATGAAATACTGATTGAAATACGAATCAATACTTACGTCGACTTTCGATGATATCTTTGGTGGGTTTTTGCCGACAACGAAGCACTCGGGAGGTAAGTACCAGTAGGTACCCGCCCCCTGTGAGGTCAGGTCCATCCCGTGGTCGGGGGAGTAGTTCTCGTCGTCCATTATTTTACTTAAACCAAAGTCTGTGATCTTTATCTCTCCGGAAACGGTTCCCGAACCCAACAGTATATTACCTTAAACCACATCAGTTAATAAAGAGCACAGAATAAGTCATATTTAGATAAATTACCAGGTTTGAGGTCATAATGAATGATAGGAGGTTTGATTTCGTTGAGATACTTGAGGGCGTGCACCACTTGCATTATTATACTTCGGGCCTCCCTTTCGGGAATGGATTTGTGTTGTTTTAAATAAAAGTCTAAGTCATGTCCGTCGCAGTACTCGAGGACAGTGCAAAAGGAATTGGCGTCGATCTCGAAGACGTCGTAGAGTCTGACGACTCGGGGGTGTTCCAACTGCTTGTGAATGTTGTACTCCCGGAGCGCGTGTTTGATATAATTGGCTTTTTTGTCGTCCTTCCAGTCTTTGTTCAACTGATGTATTTTACAGGCGACGTATCGCTGCTCCTTCAGGTCAAACGCCTTATGCACTTCACTGAAACCACCTGAAAGTCAATTGACAACAATTAGTCAAAATTCATCAATAAGTGGTCAGACATACCTTTCCCCAATAATATCAACAAAAGGTATCTCTCATTAAGGGTCGGGTGATTATTAAAGCGGGACTGGTCTTCATTGTGGATACGTTTCAGTTCCCTTATGTGAAGATTCCTCTCCCTCTCCAACTTTTCGAGTTCTAACTGCAGGTCTGTGTCCTCCTTCTTGAGCGCCTGCGACCGGAGCTTAAGGATCTCGTCCTGTTCGTAGTATTCGTACCAATTCAGGTCTTTAGGGGACTCTGGCTTAAGGAAGTCCCCATTCGATAAACCGCTATTGGAGTCACTTCTGGTCACTCCTGGAATGGTTATGGCAGAGACCAAAGTAGCCGATCCATTACCGCTTCCTTTTGCTTTGGTGTTGGAAAGGGTTGGCCTCTTTTTGCCCAACTGTTTCCTTTGGCGTTCAATTTCTTCCCTGGCGGAGGCAATTCCCTCTTGCTTCTTTATCAGTTCAGTAAATGCTGAGCCGTCCACCCAGTTCTCAACAAAAGAGGCACCTATTCAGCAGAGCACAGGACAGCCATTTGGTTAATGGGGTTAAGCGTTAAGTTTAGACAATCGGTTAAATGTTTGTCAATGTTTTGATGTAAGGATTGATTGCAAGCAAAGGGAAGGGAAGGGAAGGGAAAGAGAGACAAAAAAAAATTTATTAAAATATTGTTTCCAACACTTGAATGAAATTAAAGGAGCGGAAGGAGTTTGGGTTTGTTTCTCACTCAGGAGTCAGTTTCAATTACAGGTCATCCATAGATTAAGTGATGTTATCCAAGGAAAAGGGTTGAAAATATGTCTATGGAGTGCTTACAGAGGGTATAACTCTCAAAATCTTCATTAAACTGATACCACTCCCAGAGATCAGAGACCTGAATGACATCATCCCAGAGGAGAACCAAAACACAAAAAGATAGAGAAGAGAGCGGAAAACGATAGGAAAGATGGAGAGGAATGACGTATTGTTGTGATAATTACTTCGAATACCTTGGCGCTGAGTGATGAACTGCCCCAACCGTAACCTGTTTTGCATACACTTCTGTCGGGCGGCCTTCTTCTCCATCGCAGACTTCTCTATGAGGAGCTGTTTTGTCACATCAATGCATTTGGACAACTGATCCTTTTGTTTGTCGATCAGCTTCTGTTGGGCCGACAGCTGTCGCTTTTGGTCGTCTCCCGAGCGGCTCAGCTCTTCTATTCTGGTGTCCCGGGTCTCCAAATCGTGGGCCGACTTCGCTTCGATATCACGCAATGACTTTACCGACAGATCTGTCTGCACCGCCTTCGAGCACAGCTGAGACCCGTACGGCTGGGAATACATATTTGATGAGAGCGAGATCGGCACCGGACAGCTTTGTTGAATGGCTTTCCCGCCGTTTCCCACTGTTTGTCGTGATGGGGGCGCCATCATTGATGATAATTCACTTGGGGGCAGAACGACTCCCGTCGTAGGAGAGCCCAGTGTGCTAATTGGCTGACCACTCGGGGAGGGCGGATACATGTAGAAAGTATGGTTAGCCGTCGGAGATTTGGCGGCATAACGACTAGGACTTGAGTGCTGTGCAAAATGGAGAGCCATTAAAATCTAATTCAATATCTCAGACAAGAAGTGAATAAATTGTATTCTGTGTTCAAATCGTTGTAACCCTTAAATGGATTTCCGACAGAAACTAATGAATGGAGTGCTTAACCGAAAACCCATTTAAAGGGAACACCACTTAAACAGTGGTTTTATATAAACCTCATTAACCGAAAAAAATCTTCATTTAATCGTTTGGTTCGGAAATAAATAAGTTTTTTGTTTTAAACAAAATTCTCGACAAATATCTAAAATTAATTGACTTTAAAATATTTTCTTCAAATTCTGTGTTTATTTGTGGTATTTATTTGAAAGTATCATCAAATTTGATGTTTAATCCGAACCAATTCAATGTAATTTCATTGAAATATACGCAAAACAAATAAATAATTTATTTTAAACCCTTTCAAACATAAACTCGAAAATACTTTTTCTATTATTATTGTCTATAATTGAGTCGACATTTTATATAACAACAAAAATCTAAACTATTTATTCACTTCAGTCGTAATCCATATATTATTTTATATTCGTATTGAAAACTAATTATTTGTTATATCTATTTATAGTAATAAATATTGAATAAAAAGACATTTTATAGCACAAGAAATGCCATTTTATGCCAAATAAATCACTGTTTCGTCAATTATATAACAAATAACTATATTTCAATAGAAAATTAAAATTCATGTAATCTATTAAATCTATACATACCTTAAAATATTCGTTAATTTTCTTATTTCCTTCGTTTACTCTCAACTGTTTTGAGGCTATAATTGGATTCAAATATTTATCGCAATTAGTTTTAGACATAACTCTATTCACAACAAATATTAGAAATAATCTGAAAACTGTCTGAAATATAACTGAATTTAAAGGAAAATAACGCAAAAATTTTAATCAAAAATTTGAATAAAAAAAGTGTTAATTATTTTGAGAAAAGAGTTTCCGTTTATTTCAGACATATTTAGAATACTTCTTAGGCTTAAGACATGAGATAATCACCATTTGTTTGTTGTCTATCTTCAGAAGAGGTATTCGACTCCTTTTTTCTCCGCTTTCGTTCGACGGGTTGTAAGAGCCGTCCTTCAGAGCCGGACGACTGGTTCCTACACTTTTCGGGCGTTATTTCCGTAATGTCTTTATCGCTATTATGACTACCGACCGAAGTGGTCGACAAATTCGAGTCACAGTTATGGTTAGGCGTATGACCCGAAGAGGACTGACTGCCGCCGCTGTTATGACTAATCAATTGCGGCGAAGAGGCCGACAGGTTGTTGTTCAGGGAATTAGAGTTCGATTGGTTGGTGGGAACCAATTGACCGAAGATTAACTGAAATCATAAACACAACCATTATTTCATCGAAAGCTCTGACCAATTGTTTTGTTTGTAATTAAGTCCTGAAATAGTTTTCCGAGAATAAGGAGCCGTTTCGGGATATTTTAATACTTTAAGTCCGTAATTATCACTTAATTCTTATCACTTAATGGTATTCCTGAAGGTTGTGTTCAGTGATAATCAAAAGAGGATCAAAGTCTGCAAACGCTTTCGTTGAGGCAAAAGTTGACCTCAAGAGTGGAAAATAATTCTAACCACAAAATATGGGATCAGATCTCAAAAACAAAGGCAGAGAAAGAGATCCAACCCTAATGGAACCCCTCGTGAACCCCTCCCTAACGACAAACGACAGTCTCTTCCACTGATAGTCAGTCAACAAAACAATGAAAATAAACAGATTTTTGGACTCTTCTCGAAATTAAAGTCCAACCGATGGACAGACCAGTGATTAGCGGACATACCTTATGACAGGACCGTTGATTGCCTGTAAAGCGGGCCTCCAATAGTTCCTGTTTTCTCGGGTCTAATGACGGATGTTGTGGTAAATTATCCATTATTTGAGGGGAAGAATATATTACTGAAGACAACATCAATGACTGCTTTTAGTTACACAACAGTTGAACTCTAATCCAATCCACAGATTAATGACAAAACAGACCCCGAATGTAACCAAAATGGTTGAATCCGAGCACAAAATCAGTCAAAATCGAGTAAAAAACAGTGATTTTCTCCGATCATTTTGTCAGACATTTAAATAACAGCTGTAAGTACTGTAAGTATTGGAGCAAAACATAAATACCGATCAAATTTAAGTCAAATAAAATATCAATTGATCATGGTGTTAATTGAAATAAAAATCAATTTGAGCTTGGTTTGTCAATGGAGCACACCAGCACCAGCAGCACACACACTATTTTTCACAGCGAACAATAATTGCACAGCACAATCAGCACAGCCATGGATATGAATGAAGAAGTTGTAATCCAAAAGAGTGTGAGGGTGAATAGCAACCAAGGGTGTGCAGTACAACAAATTGCTTGATAACAAACAATGGAAAAACTGCTTTAAACTAAACTTCAACTCTGTGGCAACATTTTGTAAACTTGCAGGTATTCATAGGATGTAATGCCATATAATCAATAATGAGAGCATATCAGAGCATATTTGAGTTTTGCCCAAAAAAACGCATAAAAGACAGTGCGGAGAGTGTGGAGAGTGTGGAGAGAGCTGAGAGATTGTTGCACTATCTCTAGCACTCACTTCTGCACTGCCACCAGTGCTCACACTCTCTCAATCCGAATGACTGTCCGTCTCTCTCTGTCGCTCCCCAATCCCTCTCCTTCTGACTCCCGTTCCCTCTCAACACTCTCTGTCGGCAAACTATATGGAGTTGTAATGGATTTGATAGCACTCTCCCAACTCTCCGATTAGTCTCTCCCCCGTCTCTCTCCTGTTCCTCTCCCTCTCTCTCCCATTTCAAGTCCAATACAATTCCTGAAGAGTAGTACTTTGTATTCCTGAACACTATGTATATATGTTTTTATGCTGTGCTCTGTGCCTATGATCAGAGGCTAGGAATTGATGCCACTATTTTTCATAGGCTGTGCTCTTTCTGTTAGCGCTCGGTATAGCTCTGGTAGCTCTTCATATGCATTGTTCGCTAAAACTGCTGTTCGCTTACAATATCCAGTATTAAAGGAAAAATAAGTTAACAGATCTTTAACTCTGTTCTGTGCTCTGCACTGACTATCGACACACGACGTGAAAAACAACACAACTTTTAGTGTAGGTTTGGCTCAATATTATGGCAGAGTTAGGACATGGAGAAAGAGATAGAGAGAGAAAGAAAGACTCACTCAATGTATGCTGTGCTGAAGGAATGTCTAAACGCTTGACTACAGAAGCAAATGACTGCAAAAGGAGCGCTCAGAGTGAGTGTGTTGTTGGCTCCGGTGGTCCACAAATTAAAACTACAGGTTTTATCGCAGCTCTTACTCACTGTCTAAACATTTGTCTATGAATTCTGTCTTCAAATCAAAAACTTATTAAACAAAAACTAGTCTTCACTGCAAATGAAGAGACAATTCCTCTATAGGAGAGTCCATTTTGCTTTTGCACTCAACCACCACATGTCTGTCCAACAAATCAAACAATTAGCAAATCAATTCTTCCCATTTAATCTCACTCCAGTCGCTGCCTAATTGAATTGATCATGCAAAATTTATTCAGCCAAACGCAGACAATTTTTAGGGCAAAATCAGAACTGCTTTTCAATGAAATTTCCCACATTTGGGGCAAAATATATATAATTTTCTCTCCGATAAAATTTCTTTTGATATCAGTTGTAATTTTTTTTCACTTTACCAGTTTATTACTGCATACCACCTCTGCCAATATGCTGTGCGCTCTCCTTAGAGCACAACCTTTTTATACATTCTCCATATTTATCCTGGCCCTACCAAGGAGCACTAACCAATTTGAACACTTTTCAATAAAAATTACCTCGCTTATAAAAGTTGCTTGAGTTAAAGTTAAAAGACATATTGACCCAGTCTATATTTAGTCACCTTGTTTATTAGCTTGAAAAATTTGTCAAAAATTCAAAGCTTGGGATTAAGAATATATCTAGGTAATTCCTACTGAAAAGCCGAAAGAATTGTCAACAAAGTGGCGAATTGGGATCACTTCCGGTCCCAGTTTTGACATTCAATTTAAGCATTGAAAACACTGACAAACAATTGTCGCCATTTTTACAAACCTCTGCCTCTATTATGCTAAGTTATACTACCTTGGTTGCTCCAACTATTTATCCCTTAATCTATTGGTTTGGATGTTATGCTGTGTTGAGTCGAGTATATAACTGGTATGAGAGTTCTCTCTCTCTCTCTCTCTCTCTCTCTCTCTCTCTCTCTCTCTCGAAATAAAAGCAAAATGAAGTCTGAATTTAAAGAAGAACTCGACCGCAGGTCATTCCATTCCCCTGTTTTTGTGAACACTTTGAAACACATTCTTAGTATCCTTACTAAGGATTCTTTAGAAATAATGAAAGCTTTCATGAAAAGATTTTAAGACTACCTAGATTCTAGTTTCCCTTAGTGTATTTCATCGTTTTTAAATGTTCAAGGTGATTTTGAGAAAATCCCCCCTGGCGAACCCGGCTTAAGAGTCTGTAGTTTCAAAGTGCAATGAATGAAAATGTTTATCAATTCTAATTAAGGCAATCCTTAACCTTCTGAGCACCGCATAAGAAGGGGGTATATCTGCACATACGTCGACCGCACTATATATTCCTGTTTTTGCTTTTTTTCTGTGCAGTAAAACTCAAACCAAAAGAAAATATTATTTCCTTAAAAGACTTTTTCTGATAATCTGAAGCAAAGATGACTGCAATGCGAGAAAAAAGGGAGAGAGAGAGAGAGAGAGAGAGAGAGAGAGAGAGAGAGAGAGAATCTGACTCACTCACACACTCAGACTAACTGGAAGGGAGAGCAGACATAAAAGTTAGTGATATGTGTGGCGAAACATTTGCCAATCTTTTAGGTATACATACATGTAATGCAATCTAATCAATAGCAAAGCATATTTTCGTTGGCGAAAAAACCGCGCATAAAAGACACTGCAGTTTGCGAGAGAGAGAAAGAAAGAGAGAGACAGAGCGACAGGAGAGAGAACGGAGAGAGAGAGAGAACGAGTGAGTTGTTACACTTCCAGTGCCACTCACTTCTGCAATGCCATCAGTGCTCACACTCTCTTCAACTGACTGTCCGTCTCGTCTCTCTCGTGCTCTCTCGCGAGCGTCTCTCTTCGCTAACTCTCTCCCCCTGTTAGGCCCTCTGCGACTCTCTTCGACTCTCTCTCTCATTTGAAGTCCAATAGAACTGGAAAGTAGAGAAACGCAATGTATATGTATATGTGTTGTGCCAATGATTAAACTGAGGAATTGATGCCACTATTCTTCATAAGCCTCTGACTCTCTGCTCAATGCCTATTGACTTCGAACTGCTGTTCGCTTACAATATCCAGTTATTATCGAAAAGAAAAATAAGTTAACACATCTTAAATACATAGCGTTCTCTCACTGTTAGCCAAAAAGAGACCTTTTCCTCAATACTCTAGAAATTATCAAATCATTGATTTTATAGCTCTTATGAAAGACTGCTATAAAACAATTCAAGGTATTCATGGCTACAAATTCTGCTGGCTCACCATTGACATCACATCACCAGAATAAGCCATTATAATCACCTATAAAACTGGTGGACTCTTTTTTGTTCATCCTTTAGCACTGGTGACCAATGCCTCAGCCCTGAGTACCAATTGACAGAATGGAAGCCAACAAACAAATACTTATTTTTCACAAACAATTGAACTTAATTTTAACCATAAAATGCTTTTCCGATAATAGGCTTCTATTGTATTCCTATAGAAAATAGTAATTCAAACAAAAACTAATATAAAAGTGAATAAAAATGAGTGAAATCAAAATGAATTCTCTTTTCCACACGAATTGAAAATATGCACTCAATCTGAAAGAACTAATTCATAAACATTTTCAGAGAGATTTGGGAGAGAGAGGGAGGGAGAGAGCGAGAGAGAGAGAGAGAGCGAGAGGGAGAGAGAGCGAGAGAGCGAGAGAGCGAGAGAGAGAGAGAGAGCGAGAGTTGGGAGAGAAGATAAGGAGGGTATAGATTTTGAAACATTAATTGAATGCCAACTCTGAGACCAGAGGGAGAGCGCAGTTGAAAAACATAAAAAGCAAAATAAAATGTATTTAATAAACTTCTCAATGTTTGAGTGTTTAAATGCAATCATATTTTTTTCTCTTCAGCTCTATTATTAATGCAGTGGTGGCCACCGCCAAACCGGGGAGTCCGGGGGTCGGCTCTGCGTGTCTCACAGATTGCTTGTTCATCAAATACCCCGCAGTATTTGCAGTGCTTTTATTATAGTGTGAAAATCAGCTCATTATCCATTCTGAGTGAGCCTGTGGTATATCGCACAGCCTGTGCTCTCTCCCAGTGAGGTACTCAAGGGTACTCCAGCACATTTACCCACCACTATACCTGGCCGTTGAAATCCCAACAATTTTGGTTATATAACTTATGCTAATTAATTAAATCTTTGTTTTTCTGGCCGCTCCAAATTATCACCAAGGTAACCAGGAATTGTTGCAAGTTACAATTTGACAAAGCTTGAAATACGAGAAGATGCCCGAGGCAAATTACATTCGTGAACCATTAGTCTCAGACATTAGGCACCCCCTGCCTGGAGTTGACCTTGCTCATCTCTGTCAATAACTCGAATGCATGTCATTCTTAATTTGGCGAAAATTCATAATAACTTATATCTGATAACAACCAGTTTTTTATATTTTATTTCCAATTCTCGAATAAAATACGTAAATAGTCTGAGGAAAGGGTAGTTCAGTACTGGAAGAGCAGCGAAACCACTATTTTTTTTATTGACTATTAAATTGCACTTCAAATGCATATATCGTTTCAAACAAAACATTTTAAATCGAAATAAAAATTCTTAAACACAAAAACCGATAATTGTTTTGATATTTTAAGACTTAAGGAGTTTTTGAAAGAGAAGGCGAGAGAGAGAGAGAGAGAGAGAGAGAGAGAGAGAGAGAGAGAGAGAGAGTGAGAGAGAGAGAGAGAGTGAGAGTGAGAGAGAGAGAGAGTGAGAGAGAGACAGAGAGTGAGAGAGAGTGAGAGAGAGAGAGTGAGAGAGAGAGTGAG